>JAVKPL010005333.1:0-23944 GCA_032173675.1 Gastrolobium villosum | reverse complement strand
TTGATATATCGAATGCTTAATTTGACCAAGTAACGAAGCGGGAATTAATTTCCCTAAACTGCCCCAGATCTGCCCACTAAAACAGGCCAGAACAGGGCAGTTCGTGTTTTCAGCCACCCAAGGCTTCGCACACCACCAATGATCCTAGGATTTTGACACAACATAGGGGACATCTTAAGCTTCAAAATGGCGTATGGCACGTCCCAATCGGACCACTATGGAGAGAGATATGCTCTCCCGAAGTTCACCCAAAAACTGCCAATTCTATAGAAATTTCGCCAGAGTTTCCTTTGTATTTCCTAAAATCCCCAAATTTGCATAAGTTGTTTAACACTACTAATACACCTGAAATCCAGCAAAATCCAATGGGTGGCACGCACAAGGACCAACAACGCCTTGGGGCACTTACTGTTAGCATATGGGTGTCCTAGAGACAATCTTTTGATTAAATAAAGGACACTAGATGTAGAACTTTGTTTGTCGCAAATAAATGAAAGCACTATTTATTCAGTTTCATATTGTGTCTCGATATTACTGTTAATATTATATGAACGAACTGGATAAACCCCTTGGAATAGAACAGGTATCTCTTGAGTATCTGTGATGAGATCACGATCATGAGGATTCAAGGATATTGCATGTCTATTCCTAATTATATGTTCCTAGTCTAGAGACACTGAGTTTGGGGATCAGTGATCTCGAGTAAAGACTAGTACGACTTATCTACTTGTATATGGATACAAGGTAAAGACCTCATGAGCTGCAGATATGGAGATATCTTAGCTAAAGTCGTGGGTGGACCTATAAGAGTATAGCTCGCACTGAACAGACCCAAAAGAGACTCTATGAGGAAATCTCACAGATAGTGTCATTAGAGTAATCTCTTTATGTGTGGGTATGTCTTTCCTTAGACCAGAAATTATTACCTAGACTGTGTTCTTGAAGGCATGTTTTGATTGTATGCCTCGTCTGCCTGAAACATGGAGACTCATAGGTATACTGTTGGGCGTGTCCTTAAAGGGCACAGGGCTAGGGTAATAAGCTGAAGGAATTCGTCAAATCTCTGTGAGAGGTTAGGTTATCTCTAAACCGGAGAAATCGGGATGACATTTACAGGGACTCGGGAATCTATGCATAGTAAAAGAGATCATGAGATGATCTGCCTTTAGAGTCAGTAAATTGAAGATTCCCTATTTCGAATAAAGCTTACCCTAAACCGCAGGGGTTGATACATTTCCTTACCCTAGGTTAATGGGAAGATAACCGAGACGAAGGGAAATACATACGGTAACCAAATATGTGCAATAGGTTGATCAAGTCATTAATCTGACTAGTTCTGGGGCAACAAAGCATTGCTAGTGCTCTGTGTTGTCATTAATTGGGTTGTGGGCTTGTTGGGCCCAAGCCCAGTTATGTCAGAAGCTAAGTTGGACCTAATGGGTCACACACTAACACCTTGTAGTCATGATGGACTAGCTTTAAAGGTATTGGGCCTAATAATGGTTGTTAGCCCAAGAAGCTGTTTGGAAGCCCACCTAAATGGGTGGGTGGTGCATGGAGTTTAGTAATGGGCTTGGATAGTCCAAGCCATTACTAATTAATTTAATTAGTTAAATTAATAATCAAATATTTGAATTTCGAATTTTGAATTTGAAATTTGAATTTTGAAATTTGAATTTAGAATTTGAATTTCGAAATTCGAATTTTGAATTTGAAATTTGAAATTTGAAATTTGAAATTTGAATTTTGAAATTTGAATTTGGATTTGAATTTTGAAATTCGAATTTTGAATTTGAAATTTGAAATTTTGAATTTTGAATTTTGAATTTGAATGTTTGAACGTTTGAATTCAAGTGTTTGAATTCGAATTTGAATTGGTTTTGAAAAGTTGTTTCATAACAAAAGGATAAGACAGGATCTTATTGCAGCATTTTCCTTGGATCAAGAAGCATCTTTGGAGCACTTCCTTGGCTGTTTGGTGCGCAAGTTTAAGTGAGAAGGATGACATCTTATCACTTAAAACAAAGCTCCATTCAGATTTGGTGGTTGGGGGAATCAGTGGGTGAGTTGATTCAAATTTTGAATGCAACTACTCAATATATTTGGACCCTTTCTAGGGCTGAATTATGCGCATGAAAAGTATATACTATATGATAGTTTATGAATTTAAGTTTAAATTATTTTGAACTTAATTTCATGTGGATAAGATTGGAGGTTGTTGGAAAAATTGGTTTTGCAACAGCTCCACCTTATCCTCCCTAATCCATGCGCAAATTTCAAATGGTTTTGAAATTTTGTTTTCATTTTGAATGATTTAAATCCCTCCTCCTCTCCAAGTGTGCGCATAACACTTGTTCCACACCTTAGGGTTTTGAAAAACCTAGCCAACTCTCCTCCATCTATGCACCATTCTGTAGGGTAGCTCACTACACCTTTCCAAACAGAATACCTAGCCTCCACCTTCACCACTTGTGCGCATAGCAAGCCTCACTGTGGTGTTCATCTGGTGGCTTTCAATAAAGGGTTCTTGCATCATTGACGAACGGTGGTGTGGATCAGCATTAGAGGGTTTGAACCCTTCAAGCCTGACATCTGATCTCCCTGACTGATCAGGTCAAAAACAAGGTAACATCATGCTGTCTTAAAGCATGAACCTATGTGTGCATGTATGTTCCGCAGTAAAATTTTTGTTTTACACCTTACATGCATCGGCCTTCAAAGGCCAGTTTACTTTCAAGTGGTATCAGAGCCCGATTGCTTTACCATCGACGGGTGATGGTACCTTGTTTGTGAAAGGAGTTTTTCACGGTCAAAAATCTTTAAAGGGTTAAAGTTTAAATTCTGCATATGGATTTTGAATCACAAATCCTTTAAAGTGTTAAAGTTTTTGTTTTTATGAACATGTAAATTTGATTCTATGTTCATAAAATATTATGCATCATGGTTTAGTTTCTTTTTCTTTATGAAAGTTTTAAAAGGAACACCCTTTTTGAAAGGGTAGATTCGGCCATGGAGGGTACTAAGAGTACCTTGAATGATTTCTTATTTTTCTCCATGAATTGTGTCATGTTTATATGCATGAAATTTTGTGACAAAATTTATCATATAGTCACCTATATGATTCGGCCATGAAGGGGTTTATGGCTACATGCATGGTTTAATTTTGTTTTCTTTAAGAAAGAATTAACAAAGTTTGAATTAAAATTGTTTTTTAAATTCGGCCAATGAGAAATTTAAGATTATGAATCTTGATGTTATTTTGATGTTTAAATATTAAATGTCAAAATACATGTGAAAATATTATGTGATAATATAATGTTTGTGTTTGCAAGTTTTGAACTTTTCAGGTACAAACAGGAAGGGGATGGTCATGGTGCCCGGATTTGAATTTTGAATTTTAAAATTAATGTGTAATCGCGCCTTTTAATTTACAAGTGTATTTGTAATTTAAATTTTGTATTTTTGTCCCTCCAAAATGTTATGGAGTTTCTTTAATTATTTGTAATTAGAGAAATAGACTAGTGGCGTATAGACGACAAGCGGTCGTTGCTTAAAGAAGCAAAAAGGACAAAAGCGCGAGCACCATGGCTATCTCAATATAAACTGTTTATATGCATGTATGATTAGAACGTCTAGTATGCATGAATTGGGCAAACCGCGTTTTGTATGGTTATTATGTTTGTCCAATAGCCACTAGTGTATACCGATAGATGTTTGACATAGGTAACGACTAGCATAATAACTTACAATATGCGTTTGATGGGACCTAATTAACCCTAAAATAAAAGGAACCCTTAAAAGGAATAAATAATTAAGCATATGATTACCTCCCACCACCAATGCTACTCAAAACTCTTCTACATAGTGGTGCTCCACAACTCAGTTGGGACCCACTATTTCGTTGAGCTAGAGTAGTGTTTGAAGTGTAAGACACTTAGGGTGCTGGTTTAATGCTTAACTAAGACATAAGTTGCAGGCACAGCCGGACTTATGTGCTTAGGGTAATGGTGCTAGGTTGGTTGCATGAGATGCACCACCAAGTGACAAAGAGTTTTCAACCTAATGTTAAGAGAGGGTATGAGATACTATTGATAAAGATCAACCCATTATTTAAATTAATCTTGCGGTCTCAGACGGAGATTAAAATAAATAATCGCACTCTTAATCCCACTAAGGTAAAATCTAAAATAGAATAACCCTAAGTCAAAAGGAAGGGTCATTGACTTAGATAACATAGTGGGAGTGGCAAATTATTTCAAGTCTTTAATAATTTGCTTTTAACTACATAACCGTATATTAACTAAAACTATCTTTACATCCTTTTCAGCTTATAGTATGACTAATCCACTGTCACTGCGTTCAATACTCGCTAAGAATAAACTGACCGGTTCAAATTTTATGGACTGGTATCGGAACCTAAGAATAGTTCTAAGGGCCGAAAAGATTGCCTACGTTTTAGATGCTGTAATACCCATAGCTCCACGGGAAGGGGAAGAAGGGTTTGCGGAATTTGATTTCGTAACCCACCAACAGCACTTGGATGACAATGTGATGGCAGTATGCATCATGTTGGCATCCATGTCGCCTGAACTGCAAAAGCAGCATGAGCATATGGATGCTCCCTCTATTATCGTACATCTCAAGGAGTTGTATGATATTAAAGGCAGGCATGAGAGGTATGAGGCCTCAAGAGAACTGTTCTCTTGTAGGATGACTGAGAGCATGTCTGTTGGCAGCCATGTTCTCAAGATGATCGGGCTGATTGAGAAGCTAGGAAACCTAGGCTTCATCATGGATGCCGAGCTAAGTAATGACTTAGTCCTCACCTCACTTCCACCTTCCTTCAGTCAATTCATCATTAATTACAATATGCATGGGATGCAAGTGAGCTTGCCTGAGTTGTTAAGCATGTTAACAACAGCTGAAGTGTCTATCAAGAAGGATAGGACACAGGCTCTTTTGATTGGTGGGCCTAGCAAGGCCAAGGGAAAGGGTAAGGAGCCTGCAAAAGGTGACCCCCTTAAGCCCAAAGGAAAATCCAAGATGAAGAAGGGCAAGAAGAAGGGTAAGAAGGCACCTAAGGACAAGGGTGATGCTGAGTGCTTCCATTGTGGCAAGAAAGGCCACTGGAAGAGGAATTGTCCAGACTACCTGAACAATGTGAAGGACAAGAAGCATGGTGATGCTTCTGCCTCAGGTATTTTCATGATTGAGATAAATTATTCTTATGCTAATCCATCCTCATGGGTATTGGATACCGGATGCGGTTCTCATATCTGCAATATGTTGCAGGTACTTAGGAGCCCAAGGAGATTGGATAGAAACGAGGTGGATCTCCGCGTTGGTAATGGAGCAAGAGTTGCTGCTCATTCAGTTGGAGATGCTGACCTTATTTTGCCTACGGGCCTTTTATTGCATTTGAATAATTGTCTTTATGTTCCGCATATTTCTAGAAACATTATTTCAATTTCTTGTTTAGAACAAGATGGTTATACTTTCAGTATTAGGGATGGTACTTTTTCTATCATTTTGAATGATATGGTTTACGGTACTGCTTCTTTAATAAATGGATTGTATGTGTTGGAAATGGGAAATGAAGTGCTCAATATAGATGTGAAACGACCTAGGACGGATAATCAATCTTATCTTTGGCACTGTAGACTAGGGCACATAAATGAAACAAGATTGTCTAGGATGCATAGAGATGGATACCTGGACTCCATGGATTTGGAATCCTATGGACAGTGTGAATCTTGTCTAGCTGGGAAAATGATTCAACAAAAGCCCAAAGGGCTTGAGAGTCATAGGGCTAGTGAGTTATTAGAACTCATTCATACTGATGTATGTGGCCTAATGTCTATTGAGGCTAGAGGTGGATATTCTTATTTCATTACCTTTACAGATGACAAATCAAGATTTGGGTATATATACCTAATGAGATATAAATCTGAAGCGTTTGAAAAGTTCAAAGAGTTGAGGAATGAAGTGGAGAAACAACGTGGCAAGATGATTAAGACATTACGATCAGATCGTGGTGGTGAATATTTGAGCCACGAGTTTCAGGGTTATCTGAGAGAAAATGGAATTCTCTCACAATTTACCGCTCCTTACACACCACACCAAAACGGTGTCTCCAAAAGGAGAAACAGGACCTTGTTAGACATGGTTAGGTCTATGATGAGTGAGACTCAACTTCCAAAATCATTTTGAGGATATGCCTTAGACACAGCGGCATACCTTCTAAATAGGGTACCGTCTAAATCTGTTCAGACCACACCATATGAGATATGGAGTGGTAAGAGACCCAACCTGAGTTACCTCAGGGTATGGGGATCGCCAGCTTATGTCAAAGCGTTGACATCAGACAAGCTTAGTGCTAAGAGTACTAAATGTCTATTTGTGGGGTATCCTAAAGGTACTAAGGGATACTACTTCTACTCCATGGAAGAACACAAAGTGTTTGTGTCAAAGAATGCTGAGTTCCTTGAGAAGGATTTGATCTCTCAAGGAGGCAGTGGGAGTAAGATTGATCTTGAAGAAGTGCAAGATTCACAAGAACAGATTGAGGAACCCGAGTCTGCTCCGCAGGCGACGTTCTCCAATGGAGAAGTAAACACACAACTCCGTAGATCTACGAGGGTCATCCATCCACCTGAAAGGTACGGGTTTGTGATTGAGAATCAGCAAACTGTTGAGGATGATGAACCAAGTAACTACGAGGAGGCGGTCAAAGATGTTGACTCCTCAAGATGGCTTGAAGCCATGGAATCTGAAATGGATTCGATGTATCAGAACAAGGTATGGACCTTGGTTCCTAAACCGCAAGGAATAGTTCCTATCGGTAATAAATGGGTCTTTAAAAGAAAGACTGATGCACATGGCAACGTTCAGACCTACAAAGCTAGGTTGGTGGCGAAAGGGTATCGTCAAAGACAAGGAGTTGACTATGATGAAACTTTCTCACCAGTTGCCATGATCAAATCTATTAGGATCATGCTTGCAATAGCAGCATACCACGACTATGAAATTTGGCAAATGGATGTCAAGACCGCCTTCTTGAATGGGTTCTTGAAGGAGGAAGTGTACATGACACAACCTGAAGGCTTTGAAAACAAAGATCAGGAGCATATGGTATGCAAACTACAAAGGTCAATATATGGGCTAAAGCAAGCATCAAGGAGTTGGAATATACGTTTTGATGAAGTCGTTAAGAGTAACGGTTTTATCAAGAACGAGGATGAACCTTATGTTTACAGAAAGGTTAGTGGGAGTAATGTCGTCTTCCTAGTGCTTTATGTAGATGACATATTGCTAATAGGAAATGACATCCCCACATTAAAAATAACGAAAGAGTGGCTTTCAGAAAACTTTACCATGAAGGATTTGGGAGAGGCAGCCTTTATACTTGGTATAAAGATCTATAGAGATAGATCCAAGAGGCTGCTGGGTTTATCTCAATCCACGTACGTTGACAAGATGCTAAAGAGGTTTAGCATGGAAGGGTCGAAAAGGGGTTTTCTTCCTGTCAGTCATGGGGTACACCTATCAAGGGCTATGTGTCCTAAGTCACAGCCTGAGAAGGATCGCATGAGTGGAATTTCATACGCTTCGGCTATTGGATCCATCATGTATGCCATGATATGTACGAGACCAGATGTCTCATATGCTTTAAGCATTACGAGCAGATACCAGTCAGACCCTGGAGAGGGTCACTGGACGGCAGTCAAAACCATCCTTAAATACTTAAGAAGAACTAAGGATGCGTTTCTGGTCTATGGTGGGGTTAATGAGTTAACAGTGAAAGGGTTCACTGATGCCAGCTTTCAGAGTGACAAAGATGACTGCAAGTCACAGTCAGGATTCGTATTCACCTTAAATGGTGGGACAGTGTCTTGGAAAAGTTCCAAGCAGGAGACAACAGCAGATTCAACGACAGAGGCTGAATACATAGCTGCTTCAAAAGCAGCTAAGGAGGCAGTGTGGATCAAGAAGTTCGTAAATGAACTAAGGGTGGTTCCAAGCGTGGATGAACCCATACAGTTGCTTTGCGACAACACAGGAGCCATTGCACAGTCAAAGGAACCTAGGTCTCATCAAAGATCTAAACACGTGCTCCGCAGATATCATTTGATTAGAGAAATCATTGATAGGAATGATGTAAAAATGGATTATGTTCCCACAGACGATAGCCTGGCCGATTCTCTGACAAAGGCTGTTTCTCAGAGAAAACATGATAGTCATTATGAGGCTTTGGGCATATGACTTAGGTCTGATTGGCTCTAGGCCAAGTGGGAGCTTGTTAGCATATGGGTGTCCTAGAGACAATCTTTTGATTAAATAAAGGACACTAGATGTAGAACTTTGTTTGTCGCAAATAAATGAAAGCACTATTTATTCAGTTTCATATTGTGTCTCGATATTACTGTTAATATTATATGAACGAACTGGATAAACCCCTTGGAATAGAACAGGTATCTCTTGAGTATCTGTGATGAGATCACGATCATGAGGATTCAAGGATATTGCATGTCTATTCCTAATTATATGTTCCTAGTCTAGAGACACTGAGTTTGGGGATCAGTGATCTCGAGTAAAGACTAGTACGACTTATCTACTTGTATATGGATACAAGGTAAAGACCTCATGAGCTGCAGATATGGAGATATCTTAGCTAAAGTCATGGGTGGACCTATAAGAGTATAGCTCGCACTGAACAGACCCAAAAGAGACTCTATGAGGAAATCTCACAAATAGTGTCATTAGAGTAATCTCTTTATGTTTGGGTATGTCTTTCCTTAGACCAGAAGTTATTACCTAGACTGTGTTCTTGAAGGCATGTTTTGATTGTATAACTCATCTGCCTGAAACATGGAGACTCATAGGTATACTGTTGGGCGTGTCCTTAAAGGGCACAGGGCTAGGGTAATAAGCTGAAGGAATTCGTCAAATCTCTGTGAGAGGTTAGGTTATCTGTAAACCGGAGAAATCGGGGTGACATTTACAGGGACTCGGGAATCTATGCATAGTAAAAGAGATCATGAGATGATCTGTCTTTAGAGTCAGTAAATTGAAGATTCCCTATTTCGAATAAAGCTTACCCTAAACTGCAGGGGTTGATACATTTCCTTACCGTAGGTTAATGGGAAGATAACCGAGACGAAGGGAAATACATACGGTAACCAAATATGTGCAATAGGTTGATCAAGTCATTAATCTGACTAGTTCTGGGGCAACAAAGCATTGCTAGTGCTCTGTGTTGTCATTAATTGGGTTGTGGGCTTGTTGGGCCCAAGCCCAGTTATGTCAGAAGCTAAGTTGGACCTAATGGGTCACACACTAACACCTTGTAGTCATGATGGACTAGCTTTAAAGGTATTGGGCCTAATAATGGTTGTTAGCCCAAGAAGCTGTTTGGAAGCTCACCTAAATGGGTGGGTGGTGCATGGAGTTTAGTAATGGGCTTGGATAGTCCAAGCCATTACTAATTAATTTAATTAGTTAAATTAATAATCAAATATTTGAATTTCGAATTTTGAATTTGAAATTTGAATTTTGAAATTTGAAATTAGAATTTGAATTTCGAAATTCGAATTTTGAATTGGAAATTTGAAATTTGAAATTTAAAATTTGAATTTTGAAATTTGAATTTGGATTTGAATTTTGAAATTCGAATTTTGAATTTGAAATTTGAAATTTTGAATTTTGAATTTGAGTGTTTGAACGTTTGAATTCAAGTGTTTGAATTCGAATTTGAATTGGTTTTGAAAAGTTGTTTCATAACAAAAGGATAAGACAGGATCTTATTGGAGCATATTCCTTGGATCAAGAAGCATCTTTGGAGCACTTCCTTGGCTGTTTGGTGCGCATGTTTAAGTGATAAGGATGACATCTTATCACTTAAAACAAAGCTCCATTCAGATTTGGTGGTTGAGGGAATCAGTGGGTGATTTGATTCAAATTTTGAATGCAACTGCTCAATATATTTGGACCCTTTCTAGGGCTGAATTATGCGCATGAAAAGTATATACTATATGATAGTTTATGAATTTAAGTTTAAATTATTTTGAACTTAATTTCATGTGGATAAGATTGGAGGTTGTTGGCAAAATTGGTTTTGCAACAGCTCCACCTTATCCTCCCTAATCCATGCGCAAATTTCAAATGGTTTTGAAATTTTGTTTTCATTTTGAATGATTTAAATCCCTCCTCCTCTCCAAGTGTGCGCATAACACTTGTTCCACACCTTAGGGTTTTGAAAAACCTAGCCAACTCTCCTCCATCTATGCACCATTCTGTAGGGTAGCTCACTACACCTTTCCAAACAGAATACCTAGCCTCCACCTTCACCACTTGTGCGCATAGCAAGCCTCACTGTGGTGTTCATCTGGTGGCTTTCAAGAAAGGGTTCTTGCATCATTGACGAATGGTGGTGTGGATCACCATTAGAGGGTTTGAACCCTTCAAGCCTGACATCTGATCTCCCTGACTGATCAGGCCAAAAACAAGGTAACATCATGCTGTCTTAAAGCATGAACCTATGTGTGCATGTATGTTCCGCAGTAAAATTTTTGTTTTACACCTTACATGCATCGGCCTTCAAAGGCCAGTTTACTTTCACTTACAACCCAATCCAATATACACTTAAAACATAAACAGTTTACTTTCAAATCCTTTATAGTTTCAATCACTAACTTTCAATTTCATGCATAAAACATAATACGGTTAATCATAAACCGAAAATAGGCCTAAGGCCCTTCCATCATATTACATACATCCATAATACATTTACCACATTGGATTACATTTACATTTCCAACTTTAACTTTAAACTACAAATGTTTACATATTACAACTTCACTTGCCAAATAAATCCATAAACCAAAATGACATGTATGATACACTGAAACAAAACATGCATCACTACTCCACTCATCATCATGCGGGCTTCTTGCCCGCTGCTCCATATCCACTGGTACACCCTGAAATAAATGCCCCGAGACGGGGTGAGATATACGGATATATCTCAGTAACCAAGAGGTTCTGGAGAAAACTCCGCCCAATGGTTCACTTCGATGTATATCAATAATATAAAAACAACACCACTGTTATAAAACGAGATAAAGCAAGGGATTTAGAGAAAGGGGGAATATATCAGAACAACTACGACATGCGGGATGGTAGCTACCAATACCACGCCATGTCCTCGGCTATACGCCTATGGGTACTACCCCTGGCGTGTTCAAAGAACAACCCACCAAGGTACCCCTTCCAACCATATACACCCGAGACTACCTAGTGTGCTCCTATCCGGATAACACACCACGACCCTGGGTCAACTGGAACTCCCTCTCGGAGACCTATCCAGTGGCAGTCCGGAAACACTTGCCCGAAGGCTAAAAATATCTACTGGCCAGAGATCTGGTACATAAGTACCCACTATGATAATGCACATACATGCTCATGCTGTTCTACACTACTCATACACACTTCCTACCATTGCCATCAACTAGCAAGGTGGAACACAAAAGGGGAACAAGCCCCAGTACCAAGAGGTTACCTTTCTTTTTCCTTCCACTGAGCTCCGCAGAACTCCACTTACAGCTTGATTCACAGGGAACGCCTACACAGAGGACAATTCCACACACTTAGAACTTTAACCACTCATGAATTTCAAAATAGCATGTATAAATCACATCACTTACCTCAATCCACTTGGTCCAGGACCACGGGCAATCCACTGTTTCACTATTCCGGTTTTAAATCCACGTACGGTAACCTATACAACCATGTATAGCCGTCAGTTTCAGTCAAAATACGTCAAAACGCGAAAACATCAAATCCTCACCTCACACCATGGAGGGTTCGGCCATCATAGTCTTAATTTAGGTTTTATTTTTCTAAATTTTCTTTCTCATTTTATTACACTCACTTAGGTTACCCAAAGGCTAGTTCAATTGTCGTTTTTCCGTTTTACGACTTTTACGCAACGTTTTTCGAAATATTACTCTTTAGGCACATTTTGCCACTTTCAACACTCATTATTTTTACATTGATCCTTCCACATGCCAATCACCACACAACCCATCTAATGACTTTTTCATCACACAACACAACACCAAAGTTTTCCAAAACATCAATTTACTCACTTATACAAAAATGACCGAATCTTTGTTAGCCAAACCAAGGATTTCCACTCAATTGCTATGGTCCACAACTCACATAATCACTTCATATCATCATATAATCACACTACAATTCACTATACCACACATTAACACAAAACTCAAAAATCCATTTCATGCACTAAATTTTCTAAGTTAAAATTCACTTTTTTTCGCTTAAAATTTTCATTGCATTTCTAGCATTAATACATCATTCTAAGACATTATCATCTAATAGACATTTTCCATTTGAGCTCTCTAACATCACCAATCACAAAATCCCCCTTTAGGGTTCATGAAAATAAACTACAATCAAACCATTAAAATGGGGTGGAAACATACTCACAATCAACGCTAGATGCTAACCCAAGACTCCTCCAAGCAATGGAAGCTCAAATGACTCCAAGAACCTCCATTTTTTTCCATAAATTCGCAACTGGTTTTGGCTTGGATCTCCCCAAAGAGATGGTTTCAAGGCTTAAGAGTGCTACCAATGTGTTTAGAAGGTTGTTTCCAATAAATTTCAACACAAAAATCACTTGATTTGGTTAAGAAATGGTGTAGTTATGGAGAAAAGAAAATTTTGAGTGAAGATGGTGGTGAGGGGCTGCCATGTGCGAATTTCATGAGGAAGAAGGAGAGAGAAGATGATGAATGGTGAGGGAGGGTGATGTGGCTTAAGTGGACTTAAGTGGGGTGGGTCCCACGCGATTTAAAACTCATCCGAATTTCTCTCTGATTTCACTAAACGTTCATAAATTCAAAACTTATTTAGAAATTCTAATTTTTAACATTAACTAATGTCCTTTAATTATACTTGATCAGATGAATCCGGAGTTTTCCGGTCATTCGGAGAAATCACTCTTTTAAGCTATTGCGCGCGCCGTTGGCACGCTTCCCCAAACTGACTTAATTCCATCGAATATTTCCAGAAATCATATTTCCTAACTCTATAAACCATTTATAACTCATATTTGAAACCTAGAGCTCAAAATTCCACTGGCACGTTTTACGGTGCAATCTTACTGCGGTATTTTCACCCGTGAAAAACACTATTCATTGATTTTTCTGAAACTTGCCCATCCACTCAATTTTTCGTTCTGAATCCATTTCCAGCCTTATTTTTATCATCTGAGACCTTCTACTCAATTTTTATCTTCCTAGGGTTGCGTGTTGGCTAATTACCATTTTGCCCTTTCTTTGTATTAAGGCCTAATCTTTGGGATTTTCACTAATCCTTCACTTAATTACTCACTTAACACTTTAATTACTTAATTTAGAATTGTGAGGTGTTATAATCACCCCACCTTTTAGAATTTTGTCCGCAAAATTACATCTTAACGGTCCCGTAACACGGGGTGTAATCGAAAATCTCATTTCTGTGGTATCCATGATTACTTAATCCTTCACAAACTTGATAACTTCGGGTATCTGACCCCTTAACTCATTATATCTTTCACTGTTTCCTTAAACCACTGTTGCTTTTTCACTCACTGTAATTCATCATATACTCATTTTACACTTGTCATTTATGGCGCCACGACCTTCAATTCGCAATACTTTAAGCTCTTCACGGCTTACGGTTACACTTTCACCAATTCATCGGTAATAGACGACCACATTACAATTTGTTTGTCTCACTTCATCTCATTTTCATCTTCATCTGTCTTTCTGACCTAATGTCGTTCCCAAAATCTTTAGTTGTTTCCATAATAGGCTCTAACCGTTCTCATGTATCTTCACACTTTCTTTAGCACTTAACTTTTTTCACTGTCCTCACTGTTTCAACCATACTCAGACATACTAGTCCATTCCATTACTGTTACTACTCTTATGATTTAGTTGTTTTCTTAGCTTTCACCGAAGCACATCCTTTCTAGTTTCCAGGGCACTTGTCGTTTCTCATGATTCCGACTCACATTGAATTCTATACTCATATACTTTATTTTTCCTTGTCACGTTTCTTTACCTCTTCTTAGGTACTCATAACCATATCTTTCTCTTCATGATACGAAATTTACAATCCTCACAATAGTTTATATTTCCGATTAACCTTTTAAGGTTCTTTAACCACAATACACTCCTGAATTTTTCTATCTACTAATCATATTCATAATTTACTCTCACTTTTACTCTTTTCATTAACTGAACCATCTCAACTTTATCAACTCAGTCAGCTCAATTCTATACTCAGACCTCTCACGGTCTAAACACAACACTCATCAATGACCTCCATATCGAGGACTCAGGTTTAATATTTTCACCCACTAACTATTTTCAACTTTCATTCCACTCCGATGTTATAACTTATCCTTATGTTCCACTCATTTATACCTCTTTCTCGTAATCATCATCATTTAATCCTGGATGTCAAACTCAAAACACTATTACTTTACGGCTTTACTCACTTCCACTAACACTTTGGAACGAATCAATTTCCGACCCACTTCACTATTAACTGATGGACTATTCAAAATGCCATATCTCTCATATACAAGTCCTATTCGCTAGGAATCCTTGACACTCAATTATCAAGTCACTTAAAATTAATTCCATTATTGCCACTACTTCTATAATTCACCACCAGTTGGTATATCAGTCTCTCAGAATATTCCAAGTTACCACAAACACTCATCCATACGTCATTTGTCCTTACCCACAACAACATCAACACTATGCATTTTCCACACACTTCCACCATAAGTGGCATATGCGATTATATATAACACTTCTCAATCTACTTTTCCAGCAAAACCAAGCTATTCACTTTTTAGTAATCAATTACAACTATAGTTCCATCTATTAATACACGTTCGCACTTGACTCTATTTCAATTTATCTTTTCCTTAGGGCTAACAATTTACTGTTTTAACCTGAAATCTTGATCATCACTAGCCTCCCTAGAAGGACACTTTGAAATTCTTACACACTAATCCACAACTCTTATATCCAAATCTGACATACTATTGTCCATTTACAAATATATGACCTCGCATCTTGCGTTAACCATATGGAAAAACTCTCCCAATACAGTGGGTAACAACATTCACAGGTTTAACCCCTCGAGCTCTTGTTGTCCTAAGGGCCCTAGATGCCATGACCCACCGATCAGAGAATCCACCCATATGATCCATGCCGTAAAATGACTTACTACTAGCTGTCCCTATTCTAAGGCATCCCCCAAATGTTTCTTCTTTGTGCATTTACATAAATTATCTCTACCATACTAACCGTTACCCCAATGTGGAACACTTCCTCGTTTCTCATTACTCATATCAAGTACTACTAGTCTCCGGGAACTTAGCCCGTACAGAGATAGCTACACGCTCCTGACACATAGGCCCCACTGAGATCTTCCTACTATCAATTCATATTACCTGCACCCAGTGCACAGAGAAATTTATACTCATAATATATCTGTATATGACGGCAAAACTGGTACTCCGTACACTCCAGATCACACATGGACCCGGTCCATTTGGTGTCTGTATCACCTCTATATATAACATCCAAACTATTTTGTATTACCACATGGGCTGCCCCCATAATCTTAGTAGTAGTGGTATAATATACACCTGTTACATATAAGTTAATTCTTCTTACTCTCTCGTGTCATTCTTCTCACTGGTAGTTTACTTTCGTTTCGGTTACCCCTCTGACCTGGTTTATAACATAGTCACTATTATAATAATCCACATTCTCTTCGTAATTTCGTACACGTTTTCTAACTCGTAAGAGTTCCTTCTGTCTTGTTACCGTTCAGTCCATAGTCCATTATCTCTTCCTTGCTTATTCTTCTCACAGATTGTTTACTCTTTTACTTTGACTAATCACTTGCCATGGTTCATAACATAATCTCTAATCCATAATTCCTAAATTTTCTCAAAGTTCTATACACATCTCACATCTCTTAGTATAAGTTTCATATTTCCCATCACACAGGGATCTTCCAATCATTTACGTCGAATCACAGAGAACTACTTCACCTCAATCCTTGCACTGAAATTTACATTAATCCTTGCACTAAAATTCTACATCATTCTTGCACTTAAAACTGCTCGTCCGTCTTTGCACTGACAATTATACCTTAGCTCACTAACTAATCTTATCATTTTCATCTTGACATTACACATTAACTCTTTTGCTGACCACATAATTCCACACTCTCTGCACACTTTACACATCAGTTCTTTCGTTAACCACTTAATTTCACACTTTATTGCACTTAGTTCACACACTAACCACTCGGTTTCACATTAGGTTGTACCTTAGCTCATTCTCTAATCATATCATCTCACCTTATTGTTATACAATAATAACTCACAAAATCATGCCATCGTTCTAGTCCATTGCCTGCTACGGCTCACATAACATGCGCTCAATACTGTAGAGCAACTCATCAATTTTCCTGATCACTTCCACCCTTGGTGGTTGTAGATTGTCTCTTTACCTTGTAAATACCTTTACTCCGTCTATCACTCCGTATCGAATACCAATATTTTCATAAGCGCACTACTATGAGTAGTACATACACATATGCCACAAGATCGTAATTTCTTTACAATTCTCATTACTTTCGTACAAATTACTGCACATCTCAACCATCCTGTTCCTTTATCACTGATACGTCTGCCAATCTGAGTCGACCTCCACTATCTGCAATAGTGTCTTCATGGTACATATATCTTGTGCCATCCATGGCGATTCCTTCACTTTTCCTTATACACACTCCACATAATAATATACACATAATTTGTTCACCTCACTTGTGTTTAGCCAACACTATCTCTTTATGGAATTCACTCTCATATTTCAATATCTCTCACATTACCAATCTACCAGCATCATACTTTCACGTGGTCAAACCTCGTAGGATTACTCATCACATATTCTATTTGTTTCTCTGCTTGAACCATCCCAATTCATTCAAGTGCACCGCACTTGTCCTGGTCTCATAACCGCTAATCAAACATGACGTGTGTAACTCACACATACACATATCTGTTCCCTTTTCTCAATAATTCTTCAGGTTCAAAACCTCTCGCCTTGATGAAGTCTATTCACCAAGACCACTTGTACATAATTGTCTTACTATACTACACATATACTTGGAATTTCACCGATCTCATAAGCTCATCTCTGTTATATGTTTATTTTTCATAGTACTGCAAAGTCCGTCTATGCTCATATTGTACATATCATAAATTGTACACCACTGTTGCTTATAATACACTTTTCTTTTGACTTTCATCGAAGTCAGATATAATATTTATGTCTGTTCTTTTTATGCCTTCTAATATTCATACTTGACTTACTGTCGTCCTCTGTCCATGGAGCAGTTAACACTGCAGCCACAACATCAGGCTAAAGACTCACACTCGGTGCTTCAAGGTTACTACGCAGGCTTCTTACGATGACCACACATGTAACACAAAGGAATGGGTTGATCAGACCCACACTAAGGAATTACATATACAGTAATCGATAAGAATCTACATACAACTATGCAGCACATAACACATCTATATATATTTTATCAGAGTTCCCTAACAAAACTGCTCTGATACCATAAAATATAACAGCCCGTTGTACACCGGTATTGTTAACATTAATTATGATATTAAGCGCAGTTATAATCACAGCAATTCATTTATAAAAAATGAGAATAAACTTTTTCCGATTATTACGCGAATAGTAAAAGTATAAAAAAGCGTAATAATAAAAAGCTGTGATCGTAACTGAAACACTAGCGGAAGACTTTCTTAACTATTTATACACTTTATTTTATCACATACAAGATACTAAGGGGTTCCCATAAACCCACTTAGCCAATTCCTCACTTTTTACGTTTTTACCACTTAACCGGATTTGCTAATTTGTTTTTCTACGAACACAAAATAAAAATCCAAACTTAAACTCCAGGTTATCTTTTTTCCTTATTCACTTACCTTTCTAACAAGCTATCACACACTCGATTCCGAGCTCGTGAGCTCCGGTTATCGCCGTTTGAAGTTGGACCAACAACATTGCCAACCAACTCCAAAACAGCCTAAAACCTCCAATCTTCACGGAATAAACTGCACCTAACCGCCCAGCCACTATCTCTCAAATTTTTACACCATAAACTAGACACCTCAAACTTCGATTTGATATATCGAATGCTTAATTTGACCAAGTAACGAAGCGGGAATTAATTTCCCTAAACTGCCCCAGATCTGCCCACTAAAACAGGCCAGAACAGGGCAGTTCGTGTTTTCAGCCACCCAGGGCTGCGCACACCACCAATGATCCTAGGATTTTGACACAACGTAGGGGATATCTTAAGCTTCAAAATGGCGTATGGCACGTCCCAATCAGACCACTATGGAGAGAGATATGCTCTCCCGAAGTTCACCCAAAAACTGCCAATTCTATAGAAATTTCGCCAGAGTTTCCTTTGTATTTCCTAAAATCCCCAAATTTGCATAAGTTGTTTAACACTACTAATACACCTGAAATCCAGCAAAATCCAATGGGTGGCACGCACAAGGACCAACAACGCCTTGGGGCACTTACAACCCAATCCAATATACACTTAAAACATAAACAGTTTACTTTCAAATCCTTTATAGTTTCAATCACTAACTTTCAATTTCATGCATAAAACATAATACGGTTAATCATAAACCTAAAATAGGCCTAAGGCCCTTCCATCATATTACATACATCCATAATACATTTACCACACTGGATTACATTTACATTTACAACTTTAACTTTAAACTACAAATGTTTACATATTACAACTTCACTTGCCAAATAAATCCATAAACCAAAATGACATGTACGATACACTGAAACAAAACATGCATCACTACTCCACTCATCATCATGCGGGCTTCTTGCCCGCTGCTCCATATCCACTGGTACACCCTGAAATAAATGCCCCGAGACGGGGTGAGATATACGGATATATCTCAGTAACCAAGAGGTTCTGGAGAAAACTCCGCCTAATGGTTCACTTCGATGTATATCAATAATATAAAAACAACACCACTGTTATAAAACGGGATAAAGCAAGGGATTTAGAGAAAGGGGGAATATATCAGAACAACTACGACATGCGGGATGGTAGCTACCAATACCACGCCATGTCCTCGGCTATACGCCTATGGGTACTACCCCTGGCGTGTTCAGAGAACAACCCACCAAGGTACCCCTTCCAACCATATACACCCGAGACTACCTAGTGTGCTCCTATCCGGATAACACACCACGACCCTGGGTCAACTGGAACTCCCTCTCGGAGACCTATCCAGTGGCAGTCCGGAAACACTTGCCCGAAGGCTAAAAATATCTACTGGCCAGAGATGTGGTACATAAGTACCCACTGTGATAATGCACATGCATGCTCATGCTGTTCTACACTACTCATACAAACTTCCTACCATTGCCATCAACTAGCAAGGTGGAACACAAAAGGGGAACAAGCCCCAGTACCAAGAGGTTACCTTTCTTTTTCCTTCCACTGAGCTCCGAAGAACTCCACTTACAGCTTGATTCACAGGGAACGCCTACACAGAGGACAATTCCACACACTTAGAACTTTAACCACTCATGAATTTCAAAATAGCATGTGTAAATCACATCACTTACCTCAATCCACTTGGTCCAGGACCACAGGCAATCCACTGTTTCACTGTTCCGGTTTTAAATCCACGTACGACAACCTATACAACCATGTATAGCCGTCAGTTTCAGTCAAAATAAGTCAAAACTCGAAAACATCAAATCCTCACCTCACACCATGGAGGGTTCGGCCATCATAGTCTTAATTTAGGTTTTATTTTTCTAAATTTTCTTTCTCATTTTATTACACTCACTTAGGTTACCCAAAGGCTAGTTCAATCGTCGTTTTTCCGTTTTACGACTTTTACGTAACGTTTTTCGAAATATTACTCTTTAGGCACATTTTTCCACTTTCAACACTCATTATTTTTACATTGATCCTTCCACATGCCAACCACCACACAGCCCATCTAATGACTTTTTCATCACACAACACAACACCAAAGTTTTCCAAAACATCAATTTACTCACTTATACAAAAATGACCGAATCTTTGTTAGCCAAACCAAGGATTTCCACTCAATTGCTATGGTCCACAACTCACATAATCACTTCATATCATCATATAATCACACTACAATTCACTATACCACACATTAACACAAAACTCAAAAATCCATTTCATGCACTAAATTTCCTAAGTTAAAATTCACTTTTTTTCGCTTAAAATTTTCATTGCATTTCTAGCATTAATACATCATTCTAAGACATTATCATCTAATAGACATTTTCCATTTGAGCTTGATGCTCTCCGGCAAGTATACCGATCGCACAAGTAATAAAATGATAAGTAAAGTTCGTCTCCACAGGGATTGGGATCGAATATCAAATAAATCTTCTCTTAAGGAATGGAAGATTTCAAATAGGGTTTTTTTGACAAATATTGTCAATTTGATGGAAATTGAATTTTGAAAATAAAAGACTTGTTTTTGTATTTTTAGATTGATAAATAAAACAATAAAATTGAAAATTGATTTGTAAAGAAGATGAGAAAAGCATTGTAGTCAGGGTTCATTCACCAAATGATCCTCGCTTTTTACTCCGGATTGATTTACAATAATTATTTATATAATCACTCAGATAAATTATCCTCTAAAAAAGAGTTAATAGTTAACCCTCAATTCCTTGCAAGGTTAACCCTTTAATCCCATGAGAAACCCCAATTCCTTGCAATGTTTCTCAAGGGATCAAGCAATGGGCGCGATAATTTAAGCATCTGCAATCGTATACACATCTATTCCTAGCACGCATACAGATTGTTATCTTACCCCCTTTCGAGATCAAAACCCCAATATTCCTATCTAGGGTTTTGATCCTCAGAATATCCCCAACTATTACTTCGATCAATTCTAACAAAGGGAATATCAAATTCGCACAGAGTAATGATAAAGATAATTATATAAATCAAAAACCATAAACCAATCCTTCGTATCAAGGGTTCACATATGGATCATGACCCTGACTACAATAAAAAGATCTAGCCAATCAACATACTGATCGCTGATCTAAAAAAAAATAAACGTAAAACTAAAAGAAAGAAGAAGAAGAAAAACTAGAACAGATCTTCGAAGGACTTGAAGAACTTCGAAGAACTCGAAGAACTCAAGAACACGAACTTTCTCTCAGAAATGTGACGGCTGATTCTGAATTCTCTGGCATGTGAATGGTGTAGAGGGCCTTTTATAAAGCCACCTGGTGCATTGTCCATGTAAAGCTGCGTGAGTAGATAAGGATGTCACTTCATTTTGATGTAATGTTGACAAAGCATCCTATCTTTATTTGCTGCAGTGCTAGCTGTGCTTTGACTCAGCGCTTTGATTGCAGATTCTTTCCTTAATTGCTTCAGCGCTAATTGAGGATAGTTTGAAATGTGATGTAATGAGCTTTAAATGCTGATCCTCGCAATTTTTCGAATCTCTTCCTTTTTAACTGGAACAAGATGAAGAACGAAGAACGCCACAGAACCCTTCTCCTCCAGTCTCTCCAGATCCAAATGGAATGGAATTATCAAAATGTGTGGGATTTCCTCTGAAGACTGAATTGTGTGCCATGGAGTGTGTGGAGAGGAACCTTTACATCGGTAGCAACTAGGGTTTCTCCGCGTCTTCCAAAATTACCCCCTGATAAAACGTGTAAGGGAATAATTAATTACAACTTTATTACCGAAACGTATAACGTAAAGATTTAATTAAAACTTTATTACGTAACTGAAGAATTAAATTAAAACTTATTACGTAACGAAAGAATTAAATTAAAAACGGTTTTGAATTTAATTTTTTTGAATTCAAATTTTGAATTCAAATTTCACTTCTTTTTCCTGTAAAAACACAACTAAAAGGTGCATATTATTGACATACAAAGAATCAACATAATTAGCAAATATGTATTTAAATTGCTCTCTTATGACTTAATTCTTGTCAATTTTAAGACAGAAAAAGTACACTTGCCAGAGGCACATCAAACCATTCCCAGATTTAAACGTTGCTGTCCCCAGCAATGTAAAAGACTTAATCCAGGAAATATTCACTTAATCCAACATAACAATCATACACACTATCAGATACAATATGCCATGCATGCCTGACATCAATATCATGAACTTCCAATAATGCCATCAGTTTCTTAAATATACAAGTCTACATTGATTACCCCTCACACAGATAAATAATGTTCACTCAACACTCAGTGTTTAAGGGTATCATGAACACTCAATTACTCAAAGCTATAACACTACCATATGCTTGATTATATTCTCAAAAATTCTTAAAATTGAAGAATCAAACACATGCATCAATTGATCAAAAGGACTTCACAGGTTGTAACTTGGTCGAGCTAATAGGTAGGAAAATTTGGGTAGTAGCTCAAACAACCAAGAGATTGAAAACTGATATTATTTCACTTTTAACAGATTCAATCAATTGTTTTGCTCCACTAACATTCCCACAGAATTTCGGGAATTAATTCCTTTTAACCACCTTTTACTCTTTTCCTTTTTCTTGATTTCTTTTCTTTTTCTCTTTTTCATTTTGCCTTTTCTCTCTCTTTTTTTTTTAAGGGCATAGATGACCTTTTTTTTCATCCCTTAATTACTTGACCATTGTGGAGCTTACCTCAATCTCTTTATTTTATTTTCAACACATTCAATGATTCAATCTCAATCAAGGTAAGTCACGAAAAATGGATATAGGCTAAGCCATCAATCAGGCCACAGGTCATTTATCAAGAATTAATTTCAGGCTCAAAGGACTAGCAAGGAAAATCTCATACAGGTGGGTTATTTTGGCCAATAGCAAATAAGAACAAAATGCCTTTGTCATATCAATCAATGCATGCATAATAGAGAAACAAATCAAGTTCTAGAGTATTACAACAGTGAGGCCTATCAACAAAAATTTTAGTGTTTAGGCTCAAAACCTCACAGCTATGGTATCAATGCAGACTCAAGAAAATTGACCTCAGACATTATCAGAATTTCACAATATTAATTCAGACAAACGAGCAATCATGCAATCTAATTATGCCTATGCAATGTTATGTCAAAAAGTTATACAATATATTCCAAGAATTTAATCATGTACATTAACAAGATAAGCACATTTAAACCTGGGATAACACACTTTTTTTTATATAGCACACAAAATAACTAAGAAAATTAAAAGAGTTAGAATATCTCCCCTGATAAAAGAATTGCAGTTCTAAGGTGCAAGCCAACCATTCCCAGATTTAGAGCATTGCTGTCCTCAGCAATAATTAAACCCCAAGAAGGAAGAAAATCCTGCACAATAGAACAAATAGTGGCATATAGAAGAAACTATAATGCACACATTAAAACATCAGAGAAAAATATACCAACACAAAATAACTTAAAAATACGAAACGGAAAAATAAACTAATATACAATATCTCCATCAGCAAGGATATAAGATCAGCCCTCCATGTCATCCCCCTCAGCAGTGTGGGATGACTCAGCAAATGAAGGGTCTGGTGGTACTGGTTGCCTTGGTGTATGGGACCACCATTCCCAGATTTGATGCAAACCATGGATCCAAGTTAAGAACTCTTTGAAACTTTGATTTTTCCGAGAGATAGAGTCTCGGTGTCTCTTGTCAAATTTCAGCTCCCGGTATCTCTTCCAACTTGTATCAAAGAATCTCACCACTTCTTTTCTCCTTGTC
>JAVKPL010005332.1:0-24024 GCA_032173675.1 Gastrolobium villosum | reverse complement strand
CACTTAAATAATTTGGCTTTAATTTAAATTACAAGTCCAATAATAAAATAATATTCCAGCAAAAAACACGTCATCTTGAGCTCAGGTTTAGACCATCTTCCCGTCTTCGAATTGGGCTTCAGTAGGTGAAATAGCAATTATAGCCCTTCCTGTTATCTGCAAAACGCAACAAGAACGGAGTCAATCAGACATCTGTAGAGTGAGATATGGTCCAAATACGAAAGTAGTGTAAATCTGGAAAATTATGACGAAAATCAATTAAACCCAATTAAAAACTAGAATTCTAATTTAACCCAAAATACCTTTATTTAATTCAAATAAAACCTAAAATTACCAACCAAGAGTAACAAATAAATGTAATAAAATATGAGTTATCAAATTCCCCCACACTTATCTTTTTGCACTCCTGGGCAAAAACTAAAATTAAAAGCAAAGACTAAGATCAACCAATCCTTTCTAACAATTACCAAGCATACAGGAAATACACAAAGATCACAAATCTTCACAGCTAAATCAATCAGGACTGAAATTCCCTAATCTCAACAAGACTTGCTAATCTTTGCTGCACATGCCAATTACAGAAAATGGTTTCGCACAAGATGCTCTCAATATTTTTCTCTTAAGTGTATCAGGTAATCAGTGTATCACTCAAATCTACTCAAGAAAATCAATCTACCATAGGCTTGCTCAAATTCTACTTCTCCACTGCTACTAACACATGCATGCACAAATCAAGAGGACTTTATGCGGGATTGTAATGGGGCTGAGGTGAAGGTATGGATGAATATGGGAGAGAAGACTAAACACCCTAGAAATTTACAAAGAGAAAAAAGTTAAGAACTAAACTAAGAACATAAAACAAAGATATAAAAATAGAAATACACATTTTTTTTCCTTTTTTTTTTTTTTTTTTTGTTTTTTTTTTTTTTTTTTTTTTTTTTTTTTTTTTTTTTTTTTTTTTTTTTTTGTTTTTTTTTTTTTTTTTTTTTAAAACCACATAGCAGAAATGAATCAGATGGTCAACCCCCACACTTAAACTTTTGTCCGTCTCGGGCAAACCCCCACACTTAAACAAAACATCACAATGAAACCAATGCTCAGTAAATCTCCAGGGTAGGGAATTAATTGGTTTTTCACTTAGGTTTGTAATGTGGCTGAAGAAATAAAGGGTATAAAGGCTCAAAGGGGCTCACCAAAGGATAATAATATAAGGGATGGCTATCTGGCTAAAGTGGGTAAAGAAAGAAAGAATGCCTCAATCATATTCATGCATGCAAGTGAAAAGTGCAGTTTCAAAAAGAACAAGAGCAAGTTCTAGAGGACAACAATCAAGAGTAGAATCACACAAGAAAGAAAGACTGGCCTACATATGAAGACCATGTCTACAGGCTCAAAAACCTCACAAGGGTATACCAAATCATGCAATCAGCAGCACAGTATCAAGTAACAAGTAACAAGTAATGCAATCCAAGAATCAAGAACCAGGCCTAAGCAGAAATTTCTATCAAACCCTGTGATTTAAGTATAATCCATGTACCACTCAATAATAACCAGAAAGAAGAGGAAAATCTACCTACGGAAGTCAAAAACTAAAAGAAAGAAAGAAAAAGAAAAATGCAAATAACAGAAAGAAAAGAAAAAAGAGGGAAGAAGACTCCCTGGACTCCCTAAGGAGGATAAACAACATCAGTGAGTAGAGCCTCTGTCTCCACAGGTTGCTTCTGGGGTCCTTCATGAACAACTTTGAGGTGATGGCCAATCATTGTGCAACTCTTCCCCATCTGCTTATCACGCAACTTTGGGGGCTTTCTTTTATGTATGCATTTCTTCTTCTCTTGATCCTTTCTTCCAACCTTACGCAAACTTTTCTGCATACTAAAAATAGAGGAAGAAATTTTTTGTACCCATTTCATCTTGGGTCCATGAGAGTTAGGATCAAAATCATTACCAGAATGGGGAGTCTTGCCTAACTTCACATTTAGTACAAATTCAGAATCATTAATAGGTAGGTCAGAATTCATAGGTAATGCACAATCATTAATCAATTCAGAATCAACCTTACCAACCTCATCATGAATCACATTTATGCATGAAACCGAATGCTTAACTTGAACCTTAGAATGCTTCATGGAATCAAATATGCTAACATGTAAAATGCTATCACCAAATTCCATGGATAGAGTCCCAACATGCACATCTAATTTGGTCCTTGCAGTTTTCAAAAAGGGCCTCCCAAGTATGATTGGGGGTGTACTACTAGGAGACTCACCCTCCATATCTAAAATGTAAAAGTCATCAGGAAATATCAGGTTATTTACTCTGACTAAAACATTTTCAATTAAACAAGAAGGGTGAGCATTGCTCCTATTGGCTAACTGGATAATAACACCAGTAGCACGCAAAGGATCAAGACCAAGGAACTTGTAAACAGACTCAGGCATGACTTTAATGGAAGCACCTAAGTCTAGCATGCAATCATCAAATATAGAACTTCCTCTAATGCAGTGAATAGTAAATGTTCCTAGATCTTTGCATTTCTCAGGTATGGGTTGGATGAGGGCTGATACATTATGGCTCACGTTAACTAGCTCGTCTCCCTTCAGTCGCCTCTTATTGATGCATAATTCTTTTAGGAATTTGGCATATTTTGGAATCTGCTTGATTGCATCTAAGAGAGGAATGTTAACTTCAACCTTCCTGAATGTGTCTAGTAACTCCTTCTCTTGTGCTATTTCTGCCAATTTCCTGGAGTTGATGGCTCTTTGAGGGAAGGGAAGCGGAACAGAGAACTCAGGTTCATTGTCAAGTTTTCGCTTCTCTTGCACTGTCTTATTTTTTTTCAATGCTAGTTCATCCTCAACTGTAGCTTGCTGGGGCTCATGCAGTTGCTTGCCTGACCTTAGAGATATAGCACTGGCATTTGCATTCACTTTTGGTTTTGGAACTGTTTGCGGAGGAAGAAAATTGCTGGAACCTTGAGGTTGAACCTGACTCATTGATGTTGCCAACTGCCCAATCTGTGTTTGCAGGTTCTGAATTGTAGATTCAGTCTGCTGCTGAAATTGCAAGTTACTCGTCGCCATCTGTTTCACCAAATCTTCTAGTGAAGGACCGCAATTGATTTGCTGTTGGGCTAGTGGCTCCTGTTGCAAATGTTGTGGGGGTACAGCCTGCTGGAAATTTTGCCTCTGTTGATAAGGAGGAAGGCTCTGCTGGTTCAGGTTCTGATTCCAATTCAAGTGGGGATTACAGCGAGGATCGTAAGTATTAGAGAAGGGATTGTATTGCTGCTGCTGATACTGCAATTTTCCTGGAAAAACTCCTACTGCAGCTACTGTCTGGTCAACTAGAGGGATGCTATTATGAAAGGAAGGGCAGACATCCGTGGGATGAAGAGGATCATAGTAGATACCACACAAGTTGCTCATCTGTGGAGTGGGAGGCTGCACTATCTGTGTTACTGCCAATTGTCTCACCAACGAGTTTAACTCTTCAAGCTTATTTTCAATTCTTTGATTATTCATGCTTGATGCTATCGTAGAAGCTGCTGAGGATTGGACTGTGGATGCTTGCACTAAGGTATGCTCAGAAAAATAGAAACACACAAAAATGGATAATTCAAAAACAAATTTTTTTTTTTTTTTAAACAGAAACAGAAAACGAAAATTAAAATAAAAGAGAATTAAAAAAAATTAAGGAGAATTAAAGAACATTAATTTTTTTTTTTTTGAATTTTTCTTTTAAACTCTGTAACAGAAACGAAAATTAAAAAGAAAACTGAAACAGAAAAGATAATTCAAATGAAAACTGAAACTGCAACGAAAATTAAAAGACAATTCAAATTTTTTTTTTTTTTTTTTTAGAAACAGAAACGATTTAGACCGATGCAATTTCCCCGGCAACGGCGCCAAATTTGACACGAGCTGTCGAACTCGTGCAAATTAAAAATTATTTTTATTTAGGGTTCAGAAAATTTGCAGTAAAGTGGAAACCCTAAGTCGTCTCTCAAGGAAATTGTTTGGGTGAAAATCGTTGCTGAAAATAGAAAATAAAAGGGGGGTTTTGATTCCAGTTTGAATAATTTAAAAGACAGAATATAAAATTGGGATTAAAATTCGTAATTCAAAATTAACCAACCTAAGGTTAGGGTTCCATGGATGTCCTTCATTGGATAAAAATTACCAAATTCACGGTTGATCTCAATTGAATCAGAATCCTTATTTTCAATTGAGAACAATCGGATCATCAAATCTGATGATTATCCCTTTTCCATGATCACAATCGCGAACCTCAGATCGAATATCCACAATCGCACGATATCGATCTGAGTTAGGAAAAGAAACAAATCTGGTTAAAGAATTAGAAAAATTACCAAATTCACGATTAATCCCAATTGAATCAGAATCCTTATTTCCAATTGAGGTTAATCGGATCATCAAATCTGATGATCATTCTTCACCCATAATCGCAATCGCGAACCTCAGATCGAATATCCACAATCGCACGATATTGATCTGAGTTAGGGTAAAGAAATAAATCTGGTTAGAGATTGATCGCAGATCCTCTAAAAAGATCCATGGAATCCCTTCCCCTTAGGTTGATTAAAAAGGGGTTTAGCCTAGCATGGCTAGGATAAACATGATTACAAATTAAATTGCATAAAAGAAAAAGAAGAAGAAGAAGAAGATGAAGAACGCGAAGAACGCTCCAGAGAAAATGTCTTGATCCCCAAATCGAAAATTACATAATCCAAAATGTCTCCCCTCCTCTCCTACATATGCCCCTAGGGTTCAAAAACCAATTTGGGCTGGGCTTAATTCAGATCGGCCCGGCCCATTCGTCTAAAATGCAATATAAAATAAAAATAAAACTAATTTGGCTTTGGGCCACTTAAATAATTGGGCTTTAATTTAAATTACAAGTCCAATAATAAAATAATATTCCAGCATAAAACACGTCATCTTGAGCTCAGGTTTAGACCATCTTCCCGTCCGAATTGGGCTTCAGTAGGTGAAATAGCAATTATAGCCCTTCCTGTTATCTGCAAAACGCAACAAGAACGGAGTCAATCAGACATCTGTAGAGTGAGATATGGTCCAAATACGAAAGTAGTGTAAATCTGGAAAATTATGACGAAAATCAATTAAACCCAATTAAAAACTAGAATTCTAATTTAACCCAAAATACCTTTATTTAATTCAAATAAAACCTAAAATTACCAACCAAGAGTAACAAATAAGTGTAATAAAATATGAGTTATCAGGGGGCTCAAACAAAACTGGATCATATGCATGCAAAAAGGAAATAAACTAGATCAGGACCGATTGAGTGAGAAGGAACAAGAGGGCAGCAGAAATACTTCACCTACTTATGGGTGCCCTTCTGCCGAACAAGAGAGAGGGATGGTAGGCTAGTGTGCAGTCCCCTTGGCTGCTGCATTCAGCCGCCCAGCGAGTGGAGAAGATGGAAGCTAGCATGCTGGTCCTTCTCAAGGGAGCATCACGGTTTAGGGGAATATGAGGAAGAGTAGAACTTGCAATTCTTTTGCCTCCTCTCAAGGTGCCTACGGCCATGAAGGAAGACAGAAGTGGCAGTGGGTTATACTTCCCTTGAGGTGCTTGGAGGACAATACGTAGGATTTGGTCTTTCTTTAACACAAGGAGAAGTGCAGTCTTATAGGGAGAGAGGGAGCTTGGCCGAACACAAGGAGGGGGAGGGCCAAGTGTCTCACGCGGATGTAGGTGGCGGACATGCACAATGGAAGGAGGGATTTTTCTTTGACACCTGGTGTTCATGCACCAGCCGAACTTGAGTTGGATAAGGGACACATTTTCAGCCAATAGAAATACATGCATAATGAGTGAACCAATAGAAATTCATGCAGGTTGATTTCCTTAAAAAAAAACCGATGGATACATGTAGAGGGATTTAAAGGCTAAATGGGTTCACCCTTTTTGTTTGGGCCGTGGCCCAAAGAGAAGAAATGGGTTCCAATTGTGTTCAAGACTTTCCCAACTTATGCACTAGCCCAATAAATTATTAACTAAGAGTTTATTCCTTGCAATAAAATTAATCACATACTTTTAATGAGTACTCATATAATTTCTAAGTAGTGTTATGCTTTCTATATGTTATAATTAAATTATTCCTATACTCATAACTAGAATGTCTCATGCATAAAATAGGTACTCACCTTCCAAGGTAATACCAATAATTCCCTAATTTAATTTAACTACGTCCTAAAGCAAAATTTGTATAATCCGAAGGCAAGTACTCTATCACATTCCTGATTGCAAATTAAATAGACTCCTAATAAAAACGGGATGTTACACCGTGAAGCCTCACAATCTCGCGGACATATAGCTTGGCCAACTGCTCTGTAGTGAAGCTCACCTTCACTGGAAGAAAATGGGCAGACTTGGTCAATCTGTCCATAATGACCCAGATAGAGTCACAACCAGCCTGAGTCTTAGGCAATCCCACCACGAAGTCCATGGAAATACTCTCCCACTTCCACTATGGAATCTCAAGTGGTTGAAGTTTACCAGACGGTTTCTGATGCTCAATCTTCACTTTTTGACATATAAGGCACTTGGACACGTAGACTGCTATGTCTTTCTTCATGCCCGGCCACCACAAATTTCTTTTTAAGTCCTGGTACATTTTTTGTAGCACCAGGGTGGATAGTAGACTGGCCCTTATGAGCCTCTGCCATAACCTCCTCAGTCAATGGCCCTCGAGGGATAACAACCCTCTTCTGGAACAATAGCAAACCATCCTCGTTCCAAGACACACCGTCCTGGTTCTTCACATAATCTAGGCACTCTCTTTGCACTTGCGCCTCCTTAATCTTTTCCATCAGCTCATTAATCACTTTTGCTATTTCCAACTCAAGCAGTGCGCCCCCAAACAAGGAGTTCACTCTCAAGTCTCTGAACTTTTCGATCACGTTATAGTCGCTCATCATCAAGCTGGATAAGCTCACGGATTTCTGACTCAAAGCATCGGCTACCACATTGGCCTTGCCAGGATGATACCTCAACTCAAAGTTGTAGTCCTTCAAGAACTCCATCCATCTCTGTTGTCTCATGTTCAACTCCTTTTGGTCAAACAGATATTTCAGACTCTTGTGGTCACTGAATACAGCAAACTTCATGCCAAACAGGTAATGCCTCAAAATCTTGAAAGCAAAAACAATAGCTGCTAACTCCAAGTCGTGAGTCGGGTAGTTCTCCTCATGAGGTTTCAACTGTCTTGAAGCATAAGCAACAACTTTCCCTTTCTGCATCAACACACAGCCTAGCCCCTTACCAGAGGCATCACAATAAAGCTCAAGCTGCTCCGCAGGATCAGGAAGGACTAACACAGGAGCAGTAGTCAGTCTCTCCTTCAACTCCTGGAAGCACTCCTCACACTCATGTGTCCACACGAATGGAGTCTCCTTTCGGGTAAGGCGAGTCATCGGTAGCACCATCTTGGAGAATCCCTCTATGAACCTCCTGTAGTACCCTGCCAAACCTAAGAAGCTTCTCACTTCTGTAACCGTCTTGGGCCTCTCCCAATCCATCACGGCCTCAATCTTGTTAGGATCAACTGCAACTCCAACAGCGGAAATCACATGAGCCAGAAATTTCACCGTTTTGAGCCAAAACTCACATTTTGATGGCTTAGCATATAGCTTTTTCTCTTTCAACACTTGCAAAATAATCTTCAAGTGCTCAGTATGCTCCTCCTCTGTCTTGGAGTAAATCAAGATGTCGTCAAAGAAGACGAACACAAACTGATCCAGGTACGGCTGGAAGATCCTGTTCATGTAGTCCATGAACACTGCGGGTGCATTGGTGAGTCCAAACGGGATCACCAAGTACTCATAATGCCCGTACCTCGAGCGAAACGCTGTCTTTGGGACATCCTCCGGCTTTACCCGTATCTGATGGTATCCAGACCGGATCGATCTTGGAATATACGCAAGCACCCTTGAGCTGATCCAGCAAATCATCAATGCGTGGAAGGGGATACTTGTTCTTGATTGTCACCTTGTTCAACTGTCTGTAGTCGGTGCACAATCGCATAGTCCCATCTTTCTTTTTCACAAAAATGACCGGTGCTCCCCAAGGAGACACACTCGGCCGAATGAAATCTTTCGCTAAAAGCTCCTCAATATGCTTCTTCAGCTCTGCCAACTCCGGTGGCGACATCCGATATGGAGCCAACGAAATAGGCCCCACACCAGGCAATAAATCAATGGAGAACTCTATCTCCCTCTGCGGTGGAAACTCAAGAATCTCCTCGGGAAACACCTCGAGGAATTCCCTCACCACAGGAATGCCAGTGAGATCCTCCTGTGTCCCACTCACCAAACCTCCCAACATGACATAGACAAATGGCCCTGCTCTCAAGGACCTCTTCGCCTGCAGGACTGAAATGAACGGTGAGGAACTGGCCGTGGACCCACCCGGAGACATCACCACTCTCTTGGCACAACAATCAATCAATGCACAGTTTCTGGACAGCCAATCCATGCCCAGAATAATCTCCAAGTTGGCCATCGGTAATCCTATCAGATCTACCGAGAAGTCACGGCCATCCCACTGAAACGCTACATCACGATGGACAGTGGAGGTCAAACATTTTTCTCCGGTGGCGGTGGTCACCCGCATCGATGGAGAAAGCACATCACTGGGCAACTCAAGCCCCACAGCAATAGGGGTAGCAACAAATGAATGCGTTGCCCCGGAATCAAAAAGCACATCAACAGCTGAACCACCAATGGTAAAAGTACCTCTGACTAGGTTCGGAGCTCTGTCCGACTACTGACGATCAAGGGTGTACACATGCCCAGTAGTAGGTGGCACTGCTGGTGCCCCAGTAAGAACCATCTGCAATGGCACTGCCTGCACTGCAGCAACTCTCGCCGTCGGGCAATCTCTCGAGTAGTGGCCCTCCTTGCCACACTGGAAGCATATCAGCTGGCCTGTAGCACACGGCCCAAAATGTGACTTCCCACATCCCGAGCATCTGGGAGCAGGAGGTCTCGCTGTGTTCCCCTGAGTAGAAGTCTTCTTAAACTGGTTTGGCGCTTGCTTATCCGCCAACTATTTTCCTTTGCCTTTGTTCCCAAACTTCCTGTCTCTCCAGGAAGCGGAACCATCAGTACCCTGTGGCACCTCAATCTTGGCCTTCTTGGCCTGACTCGAACTGCAGTAGTCCTCAATATCACGGCACTGCTGTACCAAAGCCCCGAAGTCTCTCGAAGCAGAACCAGCAAGGTGACCAGCAATGTCCTCATTAAGTCCCCTCCGGAACTTAGCAGCTAAAAAGATAGGAGTCGGTCTCGCCATCCTGAAATGAGAAAACTTGACCAGCTCATTAAACTTGGCCAGGTACTCGTCAACAGACAACGAGCCCTGAACCAATCTGTCGAACTCTCCCTGCTTCCTCTCCTGAGCGTCATAAGGAAAGTACCGACCCAGAAAGCAGTCCTCAAAGAACGACCATGTCATCATATGCCCCTGCATCTCGAACACCTGGGAGGTGTTCGTCCACCACTCGTGGGCATCACCCTCCAGCATGTATGTGGCGAACATCAGCTTCTGCTGGTCTGAACACTGCATCACCGTGAATATCTTGTCTAGGGCTTGAAGCCATCTAGCAGCAGCAATGGGGTCGTAAGACCCATCGAAAGAAGGTGGCTTATGCTTGCGGAAAGCATTCAGCCGGCGGTCGATCTCGTCTCGATCCTCACCAAAGACAGGAACAGCTTGCATAGCTCCCGTCAAGTGGCTACCCTCACCCATCTGACTCTGGGTGTCCTCCTATTGACTAGGTGGAGGTGAAGGCGATGGCGGTGGTGGAGGTGGTGGAGGACACTGGCCTGCAGCAGGACCAGCCCTCATCTCCTCCAATATGACCCTCATCATAGTGATGTTGGCCATCCGGTTCTCCTCCAGAACCTCAGCGGTGGCTCTCCTGTTCGCCTCTTTGATGGCGTCCAGCATAGCCTGATTTGCCAACCTCGTGGCCTCCTGGTCGGCTAGTCGGGCCGCCTGCATCTCGGCTAATGCAGCCAGGATAGGATCCGGTTGATCCTCGCTCGTACTCGGGTTCCTCCTTGGTGGCACCATGACTCTGCACAAGTTACACAAAGAATGAGTTGATCAGGCCCACGCCATGTGGTCACATATGCATTATCATAATACACACCAATCAGAGAAAACACAAAGTAGACACGCAACGAAACATCCTAAGTTATTGCAATACATACAGGCTTTTCCTTAGAAAGTGCTCTGATACCATAAAATGTAATAGCCCGTGTTAACCCGGATTGTTAACATTGCTATCGTATTAAGCCACGCTTAATTAAAATGCGGAATAACTTTTTCTTTAATTCAATTATGACGTCATTAATCTTAGCCAACTTGATTACTTAATCAATTTCATAAAATACTGCCTGTATGTAAACTGCAAGACAACTAACTGAATACCTCATATATAAATATAATGTGAGTATCTACAGTCACAGGACTACAACCCATAGCCTGGACCACAAATCCTGATACTTTAATACAACATCAACTAAAGAAGACAATAACAAGTCTATGTGGCATGGACAAACCCCATGCTCACCAAATAAGGAAACAATGCCCAATATCATCTCAACATAATCATAACTGAAAACATAAACAGCAGTCAACTAATCAGCATCCAACATGTCAGCATAACACAGATAAGTCTAACTTAACTCTGGCCTCCTGCCACCTGAGCCCTCAACATTACCTGAACCTGAAATAAGCGTCCCCAAACGTGGGGCGAGATCTCTAAACAAGAAATCTCAGTAATACAAGGGGTCCTCAAGGATCTTCCACCCCAAGCTCACTTACATGTGCAATATAAGTTCAAAAGCAATATTTCCAATATTAGTTCCAAAACTATGCAGTGCAACAGATATTCGTGCCATGTGTGTTTATACAATCTACTGGCCAGAGAAATGTAGGAATACGCCTAAACCCACATGAGTATAAGGAACCCCGCTTGCACCTCACCCACAGCCTCACCTTATCGTATTTACTACATACTCAGGCTGACCGTAAAGGTGGACACCACATGCATATCATAAAAGCATATAGCATATAACAGCTCAACAACATTTCCAAATATCAAAAGCATGTAACACAGCATGCATAAACCATATCCCCATGGGACATGGTGGAACCATAACATGGCTAAACCGAGGACATGAAAGCTTACATTGCAAGCAATCAATCCAAGCCAAGAGTCCAACCACTCTCAAGTCCAAACACAGCAGTATCACAATATGTTATGTACCAATAATATATCATTAATTATGCATCACAAGCATAAACTTAAAGACTACGCCTTTCCTTTATGTTTTACGTCTTAAGGCTTCCAACAAAGCTATAAGTCCTTAATATCCGGATACCATATCCGGATATCGATATCCAGATATCTGTTCGACAAATATCCGGATATCTCACGACAGAATGCAGCTTCTGCATTTCGTGAATATCCAGTCCAAATGGTCCAACTTTAACCGATTATAGACACTAAAACATGCATTTCTAGGTGTGTTTAACCTTCCCCACCCTTAAGTTATCAACTTAGCTCAATACATGCATCAAGGTTCCATTTTTAAGCATTTAAACTCATGATCATAGTTGGTGTAACTTACCAAAGCTCAAAAACAAGTGAATGAGGACACTTGGAGCTCACCAATAGCTCCTCAAACTCAGACCAAGTAGGAGCACGAAAATGGCACCACAAGGTTGGTTCTTTCCACACAAAGGTCACCACTTGGACCTCAAAATGCCATGATCATGACTCAACACACTCAACTCTCCAAACCAGCCCTCAAAACTCAACCCAAAATGGCTGAGTGTGCAGCAAATGTAGCCTCACACTCTCACAACCCACCCCACCAAGTGTTTGCAAGAAGAAAGTGTGAAGAACTCAAGGAAAGGAGGTGACTTGAAGGTTTTTCCCAAGCAAGATGGCAAGGGAGAAGGGAGGCAGCAAAGGAGCTCAAGCTGCAGCCAATTCACGTAGGGAAAATAGGGTTCTAGGGTTTTGTGCCCATAATAAGTGAATTTATAGCCAAAATCAACTTAAACGCGCAGTATTAACCTTAATAGCAACGCAAAAGATCTTGATCCCAAACTTTGGAATCTAAACCTACACAATTTTATAAGATTTTTTCATATTTTTATTTTATTTTTCGGAGCACCTTTCCGGTACGCGCTTTTCCATAGCCAGTATCAGTTCTGGCATCAGATCACATTATTTTGACTTGAAACTTGTTTTACAAGTCCTACATAATATTCTAATAATTATCATGCATTCTTTATAATTTTCCGGGATACTTTTCCGGTACGCATTTATACCGGGTAGCAGAAACGGTATCTGCACTTTTCTTCCAAAAAGCGACTTTCAGCATTTTTACTCACTTACTATAATTATTTAAGCCAAATAATAATTATTAAGGTCAATTATGGAATCATTTCCTAATTATCATAATTTATTCACTAATTACCTTAATTAGCGGTGCGGGTTCTTACATAATCCTTCAAAAACTCCATCCATCTCCTCTGTCTCATGTTCAACTCCTTCTGGTCAAACAGATACTTCAAACTCTTGTGGTTACTGAATACAGCAAACTTCATGCCATACAGGTAATGCCTCCAAATCTTGAAAGCAAAAACAGTAGTTGCCAACTCTAAGTCGTGAGTCGGGTAGTTCTCCTCATGAGGCTTCAACTGCCTCAAAGCATAAGCGATAGCTTTTCCTTTCTGCATCAACATGTAGCCTAGCCCCTTCCCAGAGGCATCACAGTATAACTCAAACTGCTCCGTAGGATCAGGAAGGACCAACACAAGTGCAGTAGTCAGTCTCTCCTTCAACTTCTGGAAGCACTCCTCATATTCATCTGTCCACACAAATGGAGTCTCCTTTCGGGTAAGGCGAGTTATCGGTAACACCATCTTGGAGAATCCCTCAATGAACCTCCTGTAGTACCCTGCCAAACCTAAGAAGCTTCTCACTTCTGTAACTGTCTTGGGCCTCTCCCAATCCATCACGGCCTCAATCTTATTAGGATCAACTGCAACTCCATCAGCGGAAATCACATGACCTAGAAATTTTACCGACTTGAGCTAAAACTCACATTTTGACGGCTTTGCATTAAGCTTTTTCTCTTTCAACACTTGCAACATAATCTTCAAGTGCTCAGTATGCTCCTCCTTTGTCTTGGAGTAGATCAAGATGTCGTCAATGAAGATGATCACAAACTAATCCAGGTACGGCTGGAAAATCTTGTTCATGTAGTCCATGAACACTGCGGGTGCATTGGTGAGTCCAAACGGGATCACAAAATACTCATAATGACCGTATCTCGAGCGAAACGCGGTCTTAGGGACATCCTCCGGCTTTACCCGAATCTGATGGTATCCGGACCGGAGATCAATCTTCGAATACACGCAAACACCCCTGCGCTGATCCAGCAAATCATCAATGCGTGGAAGGGGATACTTGTTCTTGATTGTTACCTTGTTCAACTGCCTGTAGTCGGTGCATAATCGTATTGTCCCATCCTTCTTCTTCACGAAGATGACCGGCGCTCCCCAAGGAGACACACTCGGCCGAATGAAGTCTTTCGCCGAAAGATCCTCAATATGCTTCTTGTTGGGTGGTTTGCTGATGGTGGAAAATATAAGTTTAGCTGGGGAACGTTCCTCTGTTCTTGCAGAACACAGATTCGTTCCTCAGTTCCAACCCAAGTGCGCAAGTGCACGCATCAAGTAATAAAGGGAGTATTAATGCCCCAATTATCGTTCCCACGAGGATAGAACTCTAATGCTTGTCTTACACTATTTTATAAAAGTGAAAATAAGAGGAAAAGTTAGTAAATGAACTGTCTGGTCAGACGTTCCCTACTGTCTTGACAAAGTTCCTCAGGAACAATAGGTTCAACCTGGTGGCAAACAATTGCTCACTGCGTTATGTATATAAACCTTCCTGTTGAGAATTAGGTGAGATAATAATCATGTGGATTTTTTTAATTATAATATTTAATAAAGTAAAACTACAAAAAACACAGAAGTAATTATAATCAAGAGACAACAAGGTGGTGGGTTAAAACAGTTTAACAGAAGGAATGGATTCACTACTTCCCTCTTAAAGAGGCTATTTTCTCTATTCAAGACTTAGCACTTTTTGGCTTTGTCCCAGTTTCTTTGCTTGCCAACTCTGATTCCTCAGCTCATGGACTAGATGGCTCACAAGTTTCCATATTCATACGGCTCCCTTGACTCCAACAGGTACTTCGAACAGAACCTTAAAATGGACAAGTTGGCCCCTTATTCCTAAGGTGACCAGTAGCGTTTTTGCCAAGACATCTACCTTCCCCCAATGGCTAAGCTGTCTGAAATCACTTCCTTACGGAAGTTCCTTTCTCAGTGTGTACCCAATTTCCATTGGTGAACAATGAATATAGCTTACTTAGCCAAAGAAATACAAAAAGCTTCAGACAAGAGTTTTGAAAACAGTTCTTTAAGAGTTTCACAGTTTACTCGTTCCACAGATAGTTCAGCTCATGGCTGATAGTTTAAACATCAGGCCCTGCTGCATACATGAGTTGTTTATCTGATTTTGGGAATTGAGGGGGTGTTTACTGGCATAATGGGGGGTCTAATTGAATCATGTTCTCAATCTAAATCTGGGAATTAGATCACATACTGTTCAATGCTTTACTGATTTGTTTTCTTGATGAATAAAATTATGTCTACATTTCCACCAAAGAAAGGTAGCAAGAAGAGGTCTAGGGTGTCTCAAATTTCTGCACCTACACCACCTCCTCCTGCTTTTGATGATCATTTTTGGAGGAGTGTTGAGCATGAGGTCAGATTTACAAAGAGGACTTCCTCTAGACCATTTGTCCGGGAAAGGCAGTTTATCCTGGACACAGATGAGTATCCTGAATTCCAGTCTCAGTTGAAGACAAGGGAATGGGTCACATTTGGTGATATTTTGGTGAATAGCAGCCCGTCCATAGCACGGGAATTTTTTGCCAATGCTTATAATGGTGACGAAGGGGGAAAAAGGCATTTTGTTAGTTGGGTGCGAGGCAAGCAATTCAAATATGATGCCCATACTATTCAGAAGCTTCTAAAGATCAAGCATTGTGATACCACCCAGAATCCGAATTGTACATTCCGAAAAAATTGGCAGAAAATTGACATTCCTCCTAGGAGAAAGGATCCTGCATTTGAGACTTGGACCAAGTTAGGGGCAGCCAAACCCATATTGCAAACCATAGCAAAGCTGGTGAGAAATGGAAAATGACCAAGGATAAGGTCAATCCTAAATTGCTGTGGTTGAGGCAACTGAATGGAGAAGCCTGGGTTTGGTTCCATTTTATAGTCTCCAATATTATGCCTTCCTCCAATCAAGCGGAGGTCAATCTAATGAGAGCTGTTCTGATATCCACCATCATGACAAAAGGGAAGGTGGAGCTACCCATCCTTCTCCAGGATAGTATATATGACATGGCCCATTCTGATAGCAGTACATACGCTTTTGGTCATTATTCTCTGATCCAGCTTCTGTGTCAGAAAGCTTGTGTGGATGTTACTGATAATGGAGTGCTAGTTAAGTTGCACCCAAAGATTGATGCCAAGCTGATACGGGACCAATAGAGGATTGGAGGGGATGGACCTACAGGGTTGACACTTGGCAGGAAGCTCAAGGCTAAAGCAGATGCAGAGATTGAAAAGAGAATAAGATCAGGGGAACAGTGGCTGATCAATGCTGATATTTGTATGGGGCACTTACACCGTCGTCTCAAGTTTATGCAGGTGAGTCAGCAGTCATTTCAGAATCATGTGATTAAGATGCTGACTGATATTTGTGAGGCCCAGGGATGAGAGACATCTGCATTCCAGCCTGCTTTTTACACTCATTCAGAGGAAGAGGATGCATTTGAGGCAGCTGTCGGCACCCATCTTGATGATGACAGTGAGACTTCTGATGATGATACTTATGATCATGCTACTCAGGCCACTGAGAGAGAGACTGCTGTTGTTAATCAGGATGTTGCAGGACCATCGACTGGAACCAGTGCAGGTGCAGCACATGCTGATTATACACCACTTCCACATTCAGATCCAGGCGATCCTTTTGATTCGGATGATGAGGATATAGCGTCCTACATGGACTCCTGATTTTACAACTTTCTATTTTTTGTTTTATTTTTACAGTTATTTTAGTTTATTTTGTTGATACAGTTTATTTTTGTAAATTGGTTAAGTACATTGAGATTTCACTGTTTTGTTTGATACACATTACGATAGTACTGATGCTATTGGTTGTATATGAATGTGTTTCAGTGATCCACTGCTGTTTTAGATTTAAATTAGTTGCTAGGGATAGCAACGTTTAAATATGGGAATTAGGGTGTGATTCAATGGCATTTGAACTTCATGGAGATGTCACACGAGTGGATGAGCCAAAACAGGGAACATCTCAATCTCTTTTCTTTAGTTTTTCTTTGTGAATAAATTTTTAGTGTGATTTAGATGTTAGTTGTAGTTTAGAATCTGGATTTTAATTTTTCTTTTATGAAATTTCATGAGGATTTGGCTGATCAGAATTTTAGATGATTGATCAAATTAAGGATATAATCTTATGCCTTGCATGTTGAGAAATGAAATGATTGCATGTCTCATTCAATATGTAAGAGTAGAGAGATTAGTTTTGATGCATAGAGAGGAACTCAAGCATGCACTCTAAACTGTGAGGAAATTGAGCCTATACAGAAATTTTTATTCAGAGAGCATTTCACTGCATGAGTAACTCAAGAACTTGCCTTGTTTCTTGTTTGAAATGGTTGATGATGTATAGGGTAGAGGTATTTCCTTCTTGAACCAGAAAGTCAAATGGTTAACCATTAAGTTCCTGTTGCATGAAACCTTTGAGCCTAGCCTGTTGTTGAAAAACCACCACTTCTATTCCAATCCTTTAGATTAAAAAGTTCAGATCAGTGATAAGGGGTGGAGTGTTTTGTGGGAAGTAAGGTATTTTTGCAATAAGTGAATGTACAAGGTGTTTGAAACATGAGGAAGAAGGAAAGGAAATAAAAAGAGAAGAAGAAAAGGTTGTGAAATACAGTATTTGGAAGAGATAGAGGAAAGTGTTAAAAGACACAAAGTGTCTGAAAGAAAAAGAAAGGAAAAGAAAATTTCTGTTAAAGACACAAAGTGTCAGGAAGAAAAAGAGGAAGAAAGGTTCAAAGAAAAAAAAGAACAATGAATGAAAAGGAAGAAAGATTGGGGAATTAGGAAGAAATTGATAAATATTGTGATTCCCTCTTATCTGAATCTGATTCATTTGATCTGAACTTTTCCTGCCACAGAAATCCTTACCTCTAGTCAAGCCATACACCAAGCCTCATTGCCAATCATATTAAGACCTTTTTGATCTGCCTTATAGATCATTTGTACCATGAATAATGAGAAGATGGGCAAGCCCATGGAAGTTTGAGTGCAGTGAAGAATGAGTGACAAGTTGATCCCTAAACACTAGTGTGCAAGAGAGTTAAATTCTCACAATTTTTGAGAAGTTCCTAGTGAGGGGGTGTTGTTGTTTGGAAAGTCTATGTATGTCATCTTTACTGATATGTTGAAAAAGCATACATGATGTTGGGTAAGTCATAAGAAATAAGAAATTGCATGGTTGTAAGTTGTATCAATGTGATCTTTTGTTGAATTAAGTCTATCCTCATGAGTTTCATCTGTAAGAATCTTTAATCCTTCTTTGTTGTGAGTTCATTACTGAGGATAGCAATGTCCGAATCTGGGAATTGTGATAAACCCCTAGTTCATCAGGTTTTTCAGCAGAAATTAGTATCAATTTGTGTGATTAATTGGATGAAAATGAGGTTAATGTCCTAGAAATCCCTCAAGTGCAAATTCTGAAAGCTTTGTGAAAATTTACACTGTCTTGTAGGGAAAGGAAGCCCAAAAAGTAGCAGAAAGAAGGAAGAAGATTTTGGAGAAAGGGAGAATGCTTAACTGTTGAGCGCTAAAACATCCACACAGACCGTTTTAGCGCACTGTTACGAATTGAAGGCGAAAGTTGCTGGTGCTGAGCGCTAAAACGTCCACACAGAATGTTTTAGCGCGCTACTGTGAATAAGAGCGGAAGTTTCTGGAAATCAGCGCTAAAACGTCCACACAGAACATTTTAGCGCGCTACAGTTGGAAAAGTTTCGGGTCTTGGGCGCTAAAACCTCCTGATCAACCGTTTTAGCGCCCTTATGTGGAAAAAGTCTCTGGTCTCGGACGCTAAAACGTTCAAATCAAGTGTTCTAGCGTTGGAGTTAGTTAAAAGCAGTTAGGTATTTGCCAGCCATGGATGCTAAAACGCCCATCAAGAACGTTTTAGCGCCCAATGCAGTTAAAAGCAGTAGGACAAGCGTCAAGCCCGGATGCTAAAATGCCCATCAAGATCATTTTAGAGCCCATGTTATTTTTCAGCAGAATTTGTAACACTATAAAAGGAAAAGGCCTTCACATTTTTAAAGATATCTCTCTACCATATCTCTCTCTCCTACATCAGATCATCTGATCTGACTTCTCTCTTTTTACTTTCCAAATTCTTAGTAGTAGTGTGTTAGTAATTTATATGTAATTACACTTGAAGATTGAAGACTTACTATCATGACAATGGAGTTTGTTTTTTCTTCTTCTCTTGTATTTATTTCAATTGTGTCTGAGTAGAGTCCTTTGTAGTCTGATTCAATGGAACTCAAATGTGAATTTATGAATGGTTAATTAGATATTTTGTTTCTTTATTATGTGATTTGTATGAAGTTGTCTTGATCAATTCTTCATGTTGATGGAATAGTTAGAACAGACATGTTTACATTGTTCTATAGTTGACAACTTCATCATTAGTGTTTTAGTAGTCAAGACATTGATGCTATGATACTAGTGTAATCTTAAGACCTTAGTAATTAATGCATGTATCATGAAAGGAATCACCAAGACATTGGGGTTTCTGATTAATGTGTCTATCAGGGTAGTAAGACATTACTTCTTGATGATAAGTAAAAGGTTGATTTATATCACATAATAGATAATTCATGATGGAAATTGGTTCATCCATAAGTTCATGCTTGAGGAAAATTGACATCTGACTACTTGTTAATTTATATTCATATTTTGTGTGTTTTGAAATTCTTTAATTTTATGCAATCTAAATTTCTAGTAACAAGAAATCCATGCAATTCAGAACTTTTCGGTTGATTCAACTCAATAACATTTGGTTAGTCAGTGCTTGACACAAATCCTCGTGGGAACGATCTTTACTTATCATTTTATTACTTGTATGACTAGTGCACTTGCTAATCTGACAACACCGAGATGCCAACAACAACAACCTCTAGGACGACAAAGAAAAAGCAAATGACAACCTGTTCACTTAGAGGCTAATGAACATGGCAATTCTACTGAGGTTTAAGAAGGCCAAAATACCTCTATATGATGGTACTCAAGATCTTGAGGGCCATATAGATGCTTTCAAGACAGAGGTGCTTTTTAATAGAATATCTGGACTTATTAAGGCTAGGATTCTTGCAATTACTCTAACAGGTCAGGCAATGACTTGGATCACAAGGCTACCCAGAAACTCAATTGATTCATTCGAGGACATCGCTCGCACATTCTGGCTAAATTTTGCTACCAGTAAGGCCCATCTCATGCTGGTCTATGTATTAGGTCGAATTTAGCAAAAGAAATGAGAAATGTTGCAAAGGTACCTCAATCGTTTCATGGAAGCCACACTCAAACTGGGAAACTTAACTGAAGCAGTCCATCTACACCTGATTATCTCAGGATTGCATAGTGAATCCCCTTTGGCCAATTCTATATACAAAAGCTCGGTCAATGATTTGGAAGAATTCAAACAAAGGTCGGACAAATACATTGATGTAGAGGACATACAGCGGGCCTAAGGAGAAGATCAAAGCCGAAGTCCTAGTCGCCAAAGCCCCAACAAGAAGAACAATGATAAAGCTTGGCAGGGACCAGAGAGGCGGCTGAATCTTACAATAAAAGATGATATAAACGCTCCTCAAGAGCTAAATTTGACAACTATGAACCTCTCAATGTATCCAGATCTCGGATCTGGATACAGGTTTCCCAGACCGAACTAGGGCGCATCAGGAACAAGGGCGAACTGGACCGAACCAAATATTGCTCCTTCCATCATGGTAATGGTCACACTACTGATGAATGCTAGGATCTACGAGATGCCATTGAGAAGCACATTAGAGAAGGAAAGTTAAGGCAATATCTCATTCACACTCAAGGAAAGAAAAACAAAAAACGTATATAGCGAAGTCGTAGCAGAAGCCCAAATCTAAAAAAGGAAAATAGAAAAGACCAGGATAAAGATGATCGTGGCAAAAGCAGCAAGGTCCATCCCAAAGATGACGAATTTTAGGATGCTAAATTCGAATGCAACATAATAAGTGGAGAACTTAGAGGCGGTGGAGACACTGCTAGTGCAAGAAGAAAATACCTCAAAGAGGTCATGTCGGTAAGAGACATCAGTCTTCAAAGAGAAATGAGGCAAGCCTAAACTCCCGAGGTTATTTTTTAACAAGGAAGGTCTGGAGAAAGTAGTCTCAGATTATACGGATGGACTAGTGATTGTCGGGATACTGGTCAACTGCCGAGTCATAAGATTGTTCATAGACCTTGGAAGTTCAGTCGATGTTCTCTTTTGGAATGCATTTCAAAAGATGAATCTGGACAAACAGGAATTGAAGCCATACAAAATCGAGTTGATAGGATTTAACAGAGAACGATCTCCCCCAAAACGTATACAGATTTAAAACTCACATTGGGAACTAGCGAGGCATTCTGAGCTGGCATAGTCCGCTTCATTATGGTCGATGCGACCTCATCCTATAACGTGATAATTGGCCGACCAATAATTTAGGAATGAGACATGCTTGTCTCAACTAAGCACTAAGCTTTGAAGATGGTGGGGGTCAAAAAATGAGATCGTCACTATCAGAGGAGACCAAAAAGAAGCCATAGTGTTACTGTGAAATACTCAAGGTAATTCAGGGCAGCCCATCATCCCCACCAAAGATCCAAGAAGGAGGAAAGGTCCCGACCAAATCAGGGTCAGTGTATCCATACGAAAATCAAATCAATATAGTCGAGCTTGTTATTTGGGGGCACACTGCTCGAGATGGAAATAGCATAGGTGATTAATGAGTTAATGAAAAATATTAAAGAGGCGCAAGTGCAAAGAGAATGCCTTGATTATGTGATGTGTCTTGGATTGATGATGGATTGCTGCTGTAAGAACCCGCACCGCTAATTAAGGTAATTAGTAAATTAATTATGATAATTAGGAAATGATTCCATAATTGACCCTAATAAATATTAGTGGACTTAAATAATTAGATTGAGTGAGTAAAATTGATGAAAGTCGCTTTTCAGAAGAAAAACGCAGATACCGGTTCTGCTACCCGGTATAAATGCGTACCGGAAAAGTATCCCGGAAAATTATAACGAATGCATGATAATTACTAGAATATTATGTAGGACTTGTAAAACAAGTTTCAAGTCAAAATAATGTAATCTGATGCCAGAACTGATACTGGCTATGGAAAAGCGCGTACCGGAAAGGTGCTCCGAAAAATAAAATAAAAATATGACAAATCTTAGAAAAATGTGTAGGTTTAGATTCCAAAGTTTGGGATCAAGATCTTTTGCGTAGCTATTAAGGCTAATACTGCGCGTTAGGCGACCATTTGCCTATATATATTACTACTAAGGGCACACAACCCTATATACCTAAAATACCTACGTGAGAGGCTGCTTCTGAGTGTGTGAAACATTGTTCCATCACCTTTGGCCACCATTTGTAGGCAAAGTCTTCTTTTTGTGTGATCCCTCCCTCTTCCTCCTCATCAACTCTTGTGTGTGACCTTGTGGGAGTGAAAGGTGAGTCTTTTTACAAGTGTCCAGTTGCTGTGAGAGTGTGTGTGAGGGCTGCACCATCTGTCCTTGGAAGGGTGGTCATTTAGTTGGCATTTTAACACTCAAAGATGTTTTCTTGTTGAGTAAATGAGCTATCTTGTGGCTTATTTCGTGTACCCTTCTTGGTCAGAATTTGAAGAGTGGTTGGAGAGCTCCATGAGCACTGTCCATTCTGTTTTTGAGCTTTGGTAAGTTATACCAACCATGATCCTTAGTTTAAATGCTTAAAAATGGAACCTTGATGCATGTATTTAACTAAGTTGATAACTTAAGGGTGGGGTAGGTTAAACACACCTTGAAATGCATGTTTAAGTGTCTATAATCGGTTAAAAGTGGGATCTTTGGATTGGATATTCACGAAATGCAGAAACTGCATTCTGTCATGAGATATCCGGATATTTGTCGAGCAGATATCCGGATATCAGTATCCGGATATGGTATCCGGTCATATCCGGATATGGTATCCGGATATTCATATTCGGATGTGGGAACTGGGTATCCGGATATGGTATATCCGGATATGGTCAGTGTGATATCCGGATATGGCATATCCGGATATGTCCCTTGTGATATCCGGATATCCTGGGATTTCGCAGAACAGTAGCTGTGCTGTGTGAACAGTAAGCTATTGGGGGTTTGTGGACCCTAGATTAAGGAAGTTGAACTTCTGTAATTAATAAACTAAGTCAGAATAACATGATTAAGGGCTTATGGCTTTGTTGGAAGCCTTGAGAAGTAAAACGTAAAAGAAAGGCGTAGTCTTTAAGTGGTATGCTTGTGTTACATAATTAATGATATTTTATTGGTCCAAATCAGATTGTGATACTGCTGTGTTTGGACTTGTGAGAGGTTGGACTCTTGGCTTGGATAGCTAGCTTGCAAGGTAAGCTTTCGTGTCCTCGGTTTAGCCATGTTATGGTTCCACCATGTCCCATGGGGATGTGGTTTATGCATGTTGTGTTACATGCTTTGATGTTTTGGAAATGCTGTTGAGCTATTATATGCAATGTGCTTTTATGATATGCATGTGGTATCCACCTATACGGTAAGCCTGAGTATGTAGCACATACAAGATGGTGAGGCTGTGGGTGAGGTGCAAGCGGTTTTCCTTGTACTTATGTGGGTATAGACGTATTCCTACATTTCTCTGGCCAGTAGATTTATTAAACACACATGGCATAGATATCTGTTGCACTGCATAGTTTTGGAACTTATATTGTAAATACTGTTTTTGAACTTATATTACACATGTAAGTGAGCTTGGGGTGGAAGATCCTTGAGGACCCCTTGCCTTACTGAGATTTCTTGTTTAGAGATCTCACCCCACGTTTGGGGACGCTTATTTCAGGATCAGGTAATGTTGAGGGCTCAGGTGGCAGGAGGCCAGAGCTGAGTTGATGTTATTATGACATGCTGACATGCTGGATGTTGACTGCTGTTTATGTTTTCCCGCTTTGATTATGATATTATGCTGAGACTGTTATTGGGCATTGTGCCTTATTTGGTGAGCATGGGGTTTGTCCATGCCACATGGTTTTGTTATTATCTAATTAGTTAAAGTTGTAATTATAGTATCAGGATTTTGACCCAGGCTATGTGTTGTAGTCCTGTGGCTTTAGATACTCACTTATTATTTATATATGAGGTATTTTAGTTAGTTGTCTTGCAATTTACATACAGGCAGTATTTTATGAAATTGATTAAGTAATCAAGTTGGCTAAGGTTAATGACGTCATAATTGAATTAAAGAAAAAGTTATTCTGCATTTTAATTAAGCGTGGCTTAATACGATAGTATGTTAACAATTCGGGTTAACACGAGCTGTTACATTTTATGGTATCAGTGCACTTTCTAGGGAAAAGCCTGTATGTATTGCAATAACTTAGGATGCTTCGTTGCGTGTCTACTTTGCGTTCTCTCTGATTGGTGTGTATTATGATGATGCATATGTGAC
>JAVKPL010005331.1:0-23738 GCA_032173675.1 Gastrolobium villosum | reverse complement strand
TTTCACGCTTGAAGCGTGGACTTACTGCCTCTGACGTTCCCTATTCCTCTTCTACGCTGCAAGCGTGTAGTTCCACGCTTGGAGCGTAGACATTCTGTGTCTGACTTTTCTACTTCCATCCCCACGCTGCAAGCGTAGGGTTCTACGCTTGGAGCGTGGGACTACTGTCCCCTTTGGAGTTTCCTGCGCTGCAAGCGTGGATTCCCACGCTTGGAGCGCAGACCTGCTGTCCCTTGGCTCTTCAAATTCCCTTTCCACGCTCCAAGCGTAGGGTTACACGCTTGGAGCGTGGGACTACTGTCTGTGTGTGGTTCCTGCGCTGCAAGCGTGGATTCCCACGCTTGAAGCGCCCAGCTTCTGTTCCAACATCTTTTCTACGCTCCAAGCGTAGGGTTCCACGCTTGGAGCGTAGACTCTCTGTCCCAGGTTTCTTTTCTACGCTTCTCCATGGAAGATATCTCAACAGTACCATATGGAAAGACCTTTTTAATCACAAAAGGTCCTGTCCACCTGGATTTCAACTTCCCTGGAAAAAGTTTCAATCGGGAATTGTATAACAATACCTGCTGACCAGGCTCAAACTCCTTGTGTTTAAGTTTGCTATCATGATACTTCTTAGCTTTTTCTTTATAAATTCTAGAGCTTTCAAAGGCTGAATTCCTAAACTCATCAAGCTCTAACAGTTGAAACTTTCGTTTCTCAAGAGCTGCTGTGGCATCAAAGTTTAGGAATTTAATAGCCCAAAAGGCTCTATGTTCAAGCTCCACTGGTAAATGACAAGCTTTCCCGTACACAAGCTGATAGGGAGACATTCCTATCGGAGTTTTGTATGCAGTTCGGTATGCCCACAATGCATCATCCAGTCTTTTCGACCAATCCTTTAGAGAAATATTGACAGTCTTTTCCAAGATTCGCTTCAGTTCTCTATTGGAGACTTCCACTTGGCCACTTGTCTGCGGATGATAAGGTGTAGCGACCTTATGCTTGACACCATACTTTGTTAACAGATTTTCAAATTGCTTATTGCAAAAATGAGAGCCTCCATCACTTATGATTGCTCTTGGCACTCCAAATCTGGTAAAGATATTCTTTCTCAGGAAGTTTACAACCACCTTCGCATCATTAGTAGGAAGAGCTGTTGCCTCAACCCACTTAGAAACGTAATCCACAGCTACCAGAATGTACTGGTTGGAATAGGAAGATGGAAATGGTCCCATGAAATCAATCCCCCATAAATCAAATAATTCCACCTCCATAATAGTGTTTAGAGGCATTTCATCTTTCCGGGAAATGTTCCCTGTCTTTTGGCATCTTTCGCATTTTTCCACATACTCTCTGGCATCTTTGAAAAGAGTAGGCCAGTAATACCCACTTTGCAATACCTTTTGGGCAGTTCTGTTTCCACCAAAATGACCACCATAATCAGAATTGTGACAATGCCATAAAATTTCCTTGATTTCCAATTCTGATACACATCTTCTCAAGATTCCATCAGCACATTGGAAATACAGGAATGGATCATCCCATACATACCTCCTGGCATCATGTAAGAACTTTTTCACTTGTTGCTTTGTGAGATCAGGAGGTACTTTCTTGATGACCTTAAAATTAACAAAATCAGCAAACCATGGTTCCATATGTAGTGCAAAAATTGGTTCTTCAGATAATTTCACAGATATTGCAAGGACTTGTTCATCCGGAAAATAATCGTTGATCTCTAAAGCAGGATCATCTTGTAGGGTCTTCTCTCGGATTCTGGATAAGTGATCCGCAACCTTATTTTCCATTCCTGACTTGTCTTTGATCTCTAAATCAAACTCTTGAAATAACAACATCCACCTTAACAGCCGTGGTTTTGCATTTTGTTTAGAGATCAAATACTTTATTGCTGCGTGATCAGTAAAAATGATGGTCTTGGCACCAAGGAGATATGGTCTAAATTTATCAAGTGCATAGACCACAGCGAGCATCTCCTTCTCTGTTGTTGCATAGTTTACCTGTGCTTCATTCAGAACTTTGCTAGCATAATAAATTACGTGCAACAGTTTGTTTCTTCGTTGGCCAAGAACAGCACCAATAGCTAGATCACTAGCATCGCACATCAACTCAAATGGCATACTCCAATCAGGTGAAACCAAGACAGGAGCAGTAGTGAGTTTTTCCTTTAATAAATTAAAGGCTTTAAGACACGCATCATCAAAAACGAACTCATTGTCTTTCATGAGAAGTTGACTTAGTGGCTTGGCAATTTTAGAGAAGTCTTTGATGAATCTTCTATAAAAGCCAGCATGACCAAGGAAACTCCTCACTCCATTAACATTAATTGGAGGAGGTAGTTTTTCAATGAGCATTAGTTTTGCTCTATCAACTTCTATACCTTCCTTAGAAATTTTGTGTCCAAGCACAATGCCTTCTTGGACCATGAAGTGACATTTTTCCCAGTTAAGGACCAGGTTTGTCTCCTGACATCTTTTCAGTACTTTAGATAAATTGCCTAAGCAATCATCAAAGCAAGAGCCAAATACCGAAAAGTCATCCATGAATACTTCTAAGAACTTTTCTACCATATCTGAGAAGATTGATAACATGCACCTTTGAAAAGTAGCAGGTGCATTGCACAATCCAAACGGCATTCTCCTATAGGCAAAAACGCCAAAAGGACAAGTGAATGCTGTCTTTTCTTGATCTTCTGGAGTCACTGCAATTTGATTATAACCACTGTACCCATCAAGGAAACAATAATATGAATGACCTGCTAACCTTTCCAGCATTTGATCCACAAAAGGGAGAGGAAAATGATCCTTCCTAGTTGCTTCATTAAGCCGTCTGTAGTCAACACACATTCTCCATCCAGTAATTGTCCTGGTAGAGATTAATTCATCTTTATCGTTCTTTACCACAGTAACACCTCCTTTCTTTGGCACAGTTTGTACAGGACTTACCCATGCAGTATCTGATATTGAATAAATCATTCCAGCATCAAGAAGTTTAACTACTTCTTTTCTCACCACTTCTTTCATCATGGGGTTCAATCTCCTTTGAGGCTGCCTTACAGGTTTGATATCATTCTCCATGAGAATTTTATGCGTACAGAAAGAAGGGCTTATACCCTTAAGATCAGCCATGGACCATCCTAAAGCAGTCTTATGCTTTAAAAGAATTTCTTTCAGTTTCTTCTCATCATTAGCAGATAACCTGTTATTTATGATCACTGGATATGTTTCATTGTCACCCAGGAACATATACTTTAGGGCTGGAGGTAACTCCTTAAGATCAACTTTAGGAGCACCTATTTCTTTGTCAGAAGTCTTCTGTTCAAGCAACTCATTAGCAACTTTAATGTCTTCCTCAAAAGGGATATGATCTCTTTCTTGCAATTCAACAGTAAATTCTTGCAAGGGAGTTTCATCTTCATGCATCACTTCCTCTAAGACATTAATTTCAAAACAATCACTATCATCATCTGGTCTTTTTATTGCATCAAAGACATTGACAGTGATTGTGTCTTCATTCATCCTTAGCACCAGCTTTCCCTGTTCTACATCAATCATTGCACGGGCTGTGGCCAGGAAAGGTCTACCCAATATGAGAGGCATTTCATTCTCAACCTCCATATCAAGCACAATAAAATCAGCCGGAAAGATGAACTTGTCAATTTTTACCAGAACATCTTCGACTATTCCACTTGGTTTCCTCAAGGATCTATCAGCCAGCTGAAGAGAAACCAGAGTAGGCTTCAATTCAGTGATCCCTAAGGCTTTACAAACAGATAAGGGCATCAGATTAATACTTGCCCCTAAATCACACAAAGCTTTGCCAATCTTTGTGTCTCCTATTTCAATTTCAATATTAAAGCTTCCAGGATCACGAAGTTTGGGAGGAAACTTCCTAGTGATAATAGCACTGCACTTCTCATTAAGTGCAACTGTTTGGCATTCCTGTAGCTTTTGCTTCCTGGAAAGGAGGTCTTTCATGAATTTGGCGTAGTTTGGCATATTAGCCAATGCTTCAGCGAACGGAATGTTCACATGCAATTTCTTGAAAAGATCAAGAAATCTGTCATAACTCTTGGCTTTTAATTCTGGCTTCAACCTTCCAGGATAAGGTGCCATTTTCAGCAGATACTCTTCACTGAGTTCAAATTTTTCTTTTGGAAGAGTAGCCGTCTCCTTCTCATCATCAGTTGGTTTCAATACTTCAGGAGATTCTTCTTTTTCTTTTTCAGGTTTCTCCTCTTGTTCGATCTTCTTTTCCTTCTCAATAGGTTTTGGTGGTGATGATACCACTTTCCCACTTCTAGTTGTAACTGCCAAACAATCTTCCTTGGGGTTAGTAGTAGTGTTACCAGGAAAGGTACCTGGAGCTCTATCAGATAATTGTTGGGCTAGTTGACCAATCTGATATTCCAGGTTCTTGATTGAAGCTTTTGTATTTCTGGAATCAGCTCTGCTCTCCTCAATGAAAGCATTGGTACTTCTTTGATTAGCCTTACTTTCCTCCATGAAAGCGTTAGTACTTTGTGCTAATGTTCCGACTAAACGCTCCAGGTCAGAAGGCTCTTTTTTTGGAATAGGTGGTGGTTTTAGATAGTTGTCTGATGTCATATCTAAACCAGTACCTTGATAATTTTTCCTCTGGTAATTATTACCACCAGCAGCATTATTTTGATTTCTTGAGAAATTTTGATTAGGGCGCTGATCATACCAAATACCATTTACCTGAAATTGTTGAGTAGAATCTGAGGACATCAATGTAGGACAAGTATTGGTATCATGATCTTCATGACAATACTCACAATCAAGGACAACTGCACTTGCTTGAACTTTGGAAAGTTGCATCCTTTCAAACTTCGCATGCAGATTGGACATTTGTTGGGATAACAACTTTTGTTCTGCCAACATTGCACTATTATCATTGATCGGCACTGCTTCCCTTTTCCCGGTCCTTATAGATGTTTCATTCTCGTTCTTAGCTAACTTGTCAATAAGATGATATGACTCAGAAGCTAGTTTATCACCCAAAGAACCGCCTGCTGCAGTATTAATCACCAATTTTGTTTCTGGTAAACAACCATTGAAGAAGATTCTCACTTGGTCCCCTTGAGATAGGTTATAATGAGGAACCTTTCTCATGAGGGCCTTGAATCTATTCCAAGAAGCGCAGATGGTCTCTCCAAATTGTTGTTTGAAGGAGGTGATATCATTCACCATGTTGTTGTATTTCTCCATGGGGAAGAACTCTGCAAAGAATTTTTCAGATAAATTGTCCCAAGAAATGATGCTATCCGCAGGTTGTCTTTCCATCCAATCAAGAGCTTTTCCTTTAACAGAAAAAGGAAAAAGTCTTAATCGTATTGCATCATCAGAAACATGTGGAGGCTTTGTAGAGTCACAGATTCGTAAAAATCTGTCAATGAATCTGTGAGGATCTTCATTGTCCTCTCCTCCATACTTTTCTCTTTCGGCCAACTGAATGATGTTGGACTTGAGCTCCCATTGATTGTTCCCAAGTTCTGGTGGAACAATTCCAGCATTGGGCCTGTTAAAGATAGGCGTGAGGATGGTGTTCATCCTAGGATCAGCATTCTGATTAAAGGCAGCCATCTCTAGGGTTTCAGCTACTGGAATGGGAGTTGTCTGTGCCCTTTTTCTTTCCTTCTCTTTTTGAGCAATTCGTTCGCTTCTCCTTAGAAAAGCACTGCTTTGCATACAACTTCAGAGAAAAGATTAGTAGCACAGATTCAAAACAAAAATAAAATAAAATAAAATAAAAACAATTTAATCTTTAAAATCAAGATTAATTGATTTAAGAAAAACACTCCCCGGCAACGGCGCCAAAAACTTGACGTGAATCGGCAAGTGTACCGAATCGCGCAAGTAATACAATGATAAGTCAAAGTTCGTATCCACAGAGAGTGTGTCTAAATCAATTAAAACTCTTCCTTTTAAGATTAAATCTGCAAGGATGTTTTTGACACGAATGTCAGGATTGTGTGGGAATTTGATTTGTAAAATTAAAAGACTTGTTTTTGGTTCTTTTTGAAAAAGAAATGAAATAAGGGTTTAAATATGTGAGAAAAGCGCTGCAGTTAGAGAACACTCACCAATGATCCCCACCTTTTACTATGGATTAAGTTAAATATTAATATATAAATCGTGAAATTAGATAATTATCAGATAAAGGTATCAATAGTTAATTCTCAATCCCTTGAGGAATTAACCCTTTGATCTCATATAGAACCCTAATTCCTTGAGGTGCCCTATATGAGATCAAGCATAAAGATCGATAATTGAAACATCTACAATATGAATCATGTCTATGTCTAGATCATGTTCATACCGTCGTTCTATCCCCTTTCCGGATTAAAGACCTCAGATCCCTCTTGTTGGCCCTAATCCTCAGATTTATTATTACTTACTAGATTGATCGGATCTAATAATAACAATAACAATACGATCAGAATAGAACGAAATTCAAAAGATAAATATATTCATAAAAACTCAATCCATTGTATCAGGGGTTCACAAGGGTTCGTGACCCTAACTACAGCAAAGAGGTTCTAGCCAACCATTATCATGGCTAGAATCAAGTATTCAAATGAAAAACATAAACTATCAGAACTACAGAAAGGTAGAAGAAGAGATCCCTCTCCTAATCTCCAGAGCTTCCGCCTCCCAATGACCTAGGATTTGTTCAGAAAATGAGAAGTGTCCTTCTAGGGTTGCCTTATGCCCTTTTTATAACCTGAAAATCCTCCTTTTCTCGCAACTGACAGCTGTCTCTCTCAATCCCACGCTTGGAGCGCAGGATCCACGCTCCAAGCGTGGAGCTTCTGCCATTTTTGTTTTCTCCACGCTCCAAGCGTGGAGTTCCACGCTTGAGGCGTGGACTCACTGTTCTGAAGTCTCTTCCCACGCTTCAAGCGTGGGTTCCTACGCTTGGAGCGTGGGGCTTCTGTCTGATTCTTCTTCTTACTCTTTTTTTTGTTATTTTCCTCCTGTAAATATGAAGAATTTGAGTGAGAGAGTGTCTGACAATTTTATTCAATAATTTCACCACATATACACTTTTATACACAGTTTTAGATCTGATTTCCTGCTGTTTTTGATCTATAAAAGTACATATGCTGGGAGCATATCAATCTGCAGGAGTGCTGTTTGGCAATTTATGTAGATAGGTTAGTTGTTCAATAATTAACAGATGAAAGTTGCGCATTTATCACGTGTACGTTTTTCTTGAATGAAAACTGTTGGGCGCGGTTTATAATATAGACTCAAGTTAGATGATACAAGAAACCGGTCAAGATTCCGAATGGAGTTAAAAATTTATATAAATGAAAAGCTCATTTGCTGTAAGTTCACTTGCACAAATTGACAGAGCACATAGTTCACATGATGATCTAGTTCTCTATTTATAAAACCCCCACACAGAGGAAGGTCCACTTAAAACCTTCCCTTATCCTTCTTCCAAATCTACCCCATGGGACCACAAAGCTCTTCCGTGAACTTTAAAAACTCGATTCCAATCCGACATTCCTTTTTTGAGAGCATGAGCAACATATCAATTTAACAGTGGCAAACGTGTGAAATCATCACCTAAAAAGAACTACAATCACTGTAGTGCCTCACTAGCCTTCTAGAAGGCAAGGGCGCAAAAATACAAAAAAGAAACTGGGTTATACCTTCCATTGTGACGGTGCTAGTAGAACTATAGGTCTTTGAGAACGCACATATTCCAGGGCAGCAGCAGGTGTCATGTGCTTGTATTCAAACTATAAAACATAAGTAGATCATAAAATTACCAGATAACAACTTGAAGCTTCAGCCACAACTCGCAATCATAAAGATCATAAAATTACCAGATAACAAAGCACAATTGCTGTACTCCTCCCCTGCCCAGCTTTACAGTGAACATAAGTAGTTTTGCCGCAAGTTGCATTCTCTGTACCAAAATACAAAGGTAATACTAAAAAAAACTACATCTCAGCACATAAAGAAATACATGCAATAGAAATCAAATCCTAAACCCTAACAAAAATATTGGGAAAAATGTATATACAACAAACAAATCACAAAATCAGCAACATGATTAAATGAATTTGAGTTTAGCAAGACTAGAGTTGATCGACATATATTAACAGAGATAAATAGAAATTATCGACATATCAAAACATTCGAATGCAAATATAATCAAAATCAAAATGAAAAAACTAAGCTAAAACAATAAAGAAAACCTAATCACATTATGGTAATGAAAAAAAAAAGGAATACCTTAACATAAAAATTATAAAAAAACAAGAACTTCGAGACGGTGCTGCTAGAAGCTTTTGGAGTATACAGCGACCATGGTTCTTGTGTTGCTGGTGAAGATACTTAAATTTGCTAGCACCACCACGCCTAATACAGCAGAGCCAACTAAAGAAAAGGGAAAGTAACCAGTTACTAACCACAAACTTACTCAGAACATTAGCTATGGTAAAAACAAAATAAAATACTAAGTTCACTGGTGAGGTTAACTAAATACAGACCCCAAATAAGCTAACACTTACTAGGATTTCTGTTTTTCCCAGCATATTTGAGGAAACATGAAAGTATTGAAGTTGTGGGGAATTATATAAACTTCATCAGCTATATCAAAGAGAGCCCAAAAAGCAACAAAAAATGTTAGTGTAAATTCGTACTCGAGACAAACCACCTTAAAGACGTGAATCCTCATTAATCAAATCAAGGGGTATAATTTTCACCACCTCCAGTCATTTTCATTTTCCATGTAGCTTTCCCCCTTAAGATAAAACTGAATTCCACAACAAATTAAAAGAAAAAACATTAAACAATAACAACCGCTGCTCGACTAACTAAGGTGAGGAAAATACTTTATAAGCAGCTTTACCCTTACATATTTTTAAAACAGAGACTGTGACTGATTAGAGAATAAGCTAGAACAGAATCTTAAATTGATAAGCAAAAGCAAATTAAAAAATAATAAATAAATCGAAAGAAATAAAATCCAGAACCAGAACTCACATTGCTACATTTCCACGCTTGGTAAACCCGCAAATCACCGGATCCGGTCGCTGAGGTGAAGGTACGACGTACATATCGAATTGCTACAAAAACAAAATAACAATCTCTCTCAGTTCCAAACAAAAACGAAAAGAGCTTGAAAGCCCTCTAAGGTTTCTGCGAGCTCAATGGGTTGCGTTGGTTCGTAGACAAGGCATGAGGGTTTGGGAACAAGGTGGGTGTTGTGCTGCAATGGAAGCAGAACTCCCTTCGAAAATATTTTTGGTGCTCCACTATTCAGTGACAGTGACGTGGAGTCCACAGTACTGAATATTTTTGGTGCTTCACACTCTGGGAACATTTGTTACGAGAACTATTCAATTAGAAGATTTAATCGTTCTGTTCATTTTGGGAGAAAGACACAGAGGAGAGACTTGATAAAAAATTGAAGGTGTGGATCCTATCTCTTTGTGTGAGAGTGAAATAACATAAGTTGTGTGATTTAAAATGATAAAGATTTTTTTTATTGTTTATATCTTCTTTAGTTTGTGAGTTTTAAGGGGATTTAAAAAAAAAAATCCTTAATGTTTCATCCTCTTTCAGTTACTAACTTCAAATATTTATCATGTGATTTTGGGCTCTTAAGAATCATGGAGTAAATTTTAATAATTTTATTTTTTTGTTTTGGATAACATTGTCGACCTGCATTTAAAATTCTCACTATTCACACTTTTAATTGAAAAGTGATTTTAATTTAAATAGTTATATTTCTCATCTAATTGACCTCTTTTAATAATTAAATATATCCTAAATATCTAATTTAATTATTTAGGTTATTATATTTTTCTATTTGAAGTTTAATAACGAGAATGGGATATAATATAATTGTGATTATCTGACGTGTTTGAAGCCAATTAGAGATAGACATGCATAAAGAGAAAAAAATGAGAATACTGTATATTTATTAATATATATATATATATATATATATATATTTGGTACGCAAGTTATTAATTTATATTTTACTTTGTTTTATCAAGGTATATCATTGTCTTTTAGTGACCTTTTTTTCTAACCTTGTCACTTGCACATTACAAAAAAATCCCATGCATGAGAATTCCCAACTTATAAGAATATGGGTGATGGTCAATTGTACATAACATCTATGAAGCACCGACACTTCAAAAACCCTGACGTGTTGTGTCTGACACTCTCCGACACTCTGACACTTCCCGATACTTCATCACGCGTGATAGAAATTCAAAAAAAAATTCAAAAGTTGCGTTGCGTTGAGTTTTAGTTCGAACTATTAGATTCATTGGATTACAATTACCATTTTATTGAGTTTAATATAAATATTTGGGATATCTTATGTTTCTCTGCAAAATTGATGAATATAATAAGTTTAATTTCATTTTTTTTGTTAAATTATAGAATATTAAATATAATATATACGACATAAATTAAAAATATTATTTAAGATCAAAACGTGTCATAATGTGTCAAAATCTAACATTTTTTAGAATTAACGTGTCGGAGTGTCGTGTCGTATCGTGTCACGTGTCCCGTGTCAGTGTCAGTGCTACATAGCATAACATTTCCTTTACATTTTTGTAAGGAAGTTATTTTCTAGATTCAAACTCGTAATCTTCTTATCACAAGAAATAACTTTAGTGCTGTTTCAAGACTCCCTTTCCTCTTTTACATCTAAATTGATCAAATATTGCTCACCATTTTGCATTTCATTTGCCTATATTTTTTTAGGGACAGAATCCGTTTACAAAATTTTAGGATTTTTTTACAAATTACACTATATTCTCCCGGGAGAACATAATGTAGTTTGCAAAAATTTGTATTCTCCCGGGAGAATATAGTGTAGTTTGTAAGAGTTTGTAAACAAAAAAGTTTGTAAATATAACCTGCCCTATTTTTTTAATTAAGTTGTTAGCTAGTTAATAACACTTTGAAGTTTTTCACTGCTAAAAGTCAACATATAATTTCTAAATCCTAAGTCAAATAAGAAGACAGAGCATAAATCTACCAAATACCCTCAGCTATGAAGCACCGACACTTCAAAAACCCTGACGTGTCGTGTCCGACACTTCCCAATACTTTCGGACACCCCGACACTCCAACACACGTTATAGAAATTCAAAAAAAGGTTTAAAGGTTACATTGCGTTGAGTTTTTAGATCCAACTATTAATTTTGTTAGATTACAATTACTATTTTATTGAGTTTGATATAAATATTTTGGATATCTTATGTTTTTTTGCAAAATTTATGAATATTATAAGTTTAGATTCATTTTATAATTAAATTATTGAATATTAAATATAATATACACCACATAAATTAAAAATTATTTAATATCAAAATATGTCCTAACGTGTCGAAATCTAATATTTTTTAGAATTAACGTGTCGGAGTGTCGTGTCGTATCGTGTCACGTGCCCCGTGTCAATATCGGTGCTACATAGCCCTCCAGTGCAAACCCAATCAACAATTGAATATCTTGGGAAACCAACTTTGCTGGCTAGTCAACTATATGCATATCATTAATGAAGCTTATGATGGCATTATTATATATAATCAAAACATACTAAACTCAAGCTAGTTATCATCTTGTCCTTTCACAAACCCCTTAATCACAACCATCCATGACAAACCCTCGAAGTCCTCTTTTAGCCATAGCACTTTTGGTGCTATCATTCTCAAAGCCTTCTATCACGGAGCGTTTGGTAGAGATTTTTTTTGTAGAAATCACAGGAAATTGAGGGTGGTAATCTTATTTACCTATATTTGGTATGAGATTTCTAAATTTCTTTTTAAAAAATCTAATTTTCCTGGAATTATATTATGTGTATAAGATTTTCTAAAAATACCACCCAAGGGGTGGTATTCTAGGATTCCGATGGAAAGAAAAAATTTAACATGATTAAACACAGCATCAAGAATTTACAAAAAAAAAAAAAAACACAGCATCAAGAAAATTAACCCAATATTCTCAGGAATATTTTGACAAACTAAACAACTTTTTAGTAACATTTTCGAAAAACTCATTTTTCCACTATATTCCTGAAAATTATGGTTCCTAGATAAAAAAAAATTTCTACTCGACCAAACGTCCCCTTAAGAAAGAGTAAGGGTTGAACTATTGAGTATACAATTACTATTAATTATTTTTGGCTATGTAGAGCTAATCCAAGGGTTGGAACTTTCACTTTTAATTAGAGGTGGCAATATGAATTGAGTCTGACGGGTCAACCCGCCAAAATGGGGCAGGTTGGGTTGAGGTTTTTAACCCACCAACCCACCCGGCCTAAAAGTGGGTCAAAACGGGTTCAACCCGCCGCGGGACGGGTTGACCCACCGGGTTATAATTTTTTTTTTACAATTAGGTAGTATTTCATTTGTTATTAAATTTTTGTGATATCCAATTTTTTTTTATCTTAGTACTTCCTAGAAAAAACAAAGAATAACAATTTTATTTATGACAAATGTTATCTATATATGGAGACAAATGAGTTCCTAAAGAATGTTTGACAAATATTAGTATATATTTAAGTTTAAGACTGAAAAAAATTAAGAGAAGTGTGAAATAAAATAAAATAATATTAGAAAAATTCATAAAATATAATTTATTTTTGAATTTTAATTAATTTTTTTTAATTGTCGGGTTGGCGGGTTAACCCGTCAACCCACCATAAAATGGGATGGGTTCATTTTTTCAGCTCATATTTAATGGCGGGTCAACCCGCCCCACCCCATTTTTGGCGGGTTGGTGGCGGGTGGGGCGGGCCAACCCAAATTGCCACCCTTACTTTTAAGCTGAAACTTCTTTGTCTCGATGTTCAGTTTTAGCTACTCCCAATTTACAATTGCTGTTACATTATTAAATATGGGAAAAGTATTTTCACCAAAAAAAAATATGGGAAAAATATTTATCCTTTTAAAAGACACAACTTATATATTTTCACTCTCACAAAGAGGTGAAACCCACACCTTTATTTTTTTTTGTCCACTCTCTTTCCTCCTTTATCTATCTCTTTCTTTCTTAAAATGACATAACTTTACATACTTTAAAATGACACATTTTTTCTATTAAATATATGTTTTACTGGTGGAACTACTTTGCTTAGGATGGTGTTCGGTCCTTAAAAATCGTATACTTTTATTCTATGTTCAATGACCATAACGTGTAGCAATTTGGGTCAACACGGGGGATTACAATGATGATAATGTTGGGAACTCGGTTCCCTCAACTCGGCTCAGAAGGCCTTTTCGTGGAAATCAATCAACAAGATCCTTCGTCTCGGATCTCAGCAATCTTACCTCGGCCTGAACTTTATCAGGTCGGGCAGCGCAGCGGAAAAATGAAAAACACAAATAGAAGAGAGAAGGAGAACACAAACAGTTTTTAACGTGGGAAAACCTTCTCTAATGAAGAAGTAAAAACCCACGAGAGCTAGACCAGATCAAACATCCACTATGAGAATAATAGAAACAAAGAATCAAAATTCACCAATGTGGTGGTTAACATAACCTCTCCAACAATGGTGATAATCAAACTACCCTAGAGATGTTTCACTGAGACTCTCTCTAGAGACCTCTCAAATACAAAGCATAAAGCTTTGCTCAAATAATTTTCTCTCAAATATTCAATCTCTCTTCTAAACTAGCCTCCACCTACAACTAATGAATATATATAGAGGAGGTGGAATTTAAGGTTAGGAATTTAGGATTTTAGGAAACCCCTCAGTGGACTTGGGATTAGCATTGAAGGAGAAGCCCAACAGATAAATACACAAATAAATATATAGATGTATACATATGTATGTTGGCATAATTAATGTACATGAGACGGGCATAGAGTGAAAAATATATATATATATATATATATATGGTTCACTTTTTCTACAGTTACTGTAAATAAGTTATCTACGGTAAACCCAATACGACGTCATTTTGGGGCGGAAATCATGGTGTTTTTATAATTTTAATTTATTTTAGGGTTTTAATAGTATTTATAATTATAATTTTTTAAGATTTCAATACCAAAATGACGTCATTTTGGGAAAAAAATGCAGACAGATTATCTGCAGTAACTGCAGAAACATTTCCCCGTATATATATATATAGCTATGGAACTAGTTGTTAGCATATGGGTGTCCTAGAGACAATCTTTTGATTAAATAAAGGACACTAGATGTAGAACTTTATTTGTCGCAAATAAATGTAAGCACTATTTATTCAGTTTCATATTGTGTCTCGATATTACTGTTAATATTATATGAATGAACTGGATAAACCCCTTGGAATAGAACAGGTATCTCTTGAGTATCTGTGATGAGATCACGATCATGAGGATTCAAGGATATTGCATGTCTATTCCTAATTATATGTTCCTAGTCTAGAGACACTGAGTTTGGGGATCAGTGATCTCGAGTAAAGACTAGTACGACTTATCTACTTGTATATGGATACAAGGTAAAGACCTCATGAGCTGCAGATATGGAGATATCTTAGCTAAAGTCGTGGGTGGACCTATAAGAGTATAGCTCGCACTGAACAGACCCAAAAAGAGACTCTATGAGGAAATCTCACAGATAGTGTCATTAGAGTAATCTCTTTATGTTTGGGTGTGTCTTTCCTTAGACCAGAAGTTATTACCTAGACTGTGTTCTTGAAGGCATGTTTTGATTGTATACCTCGTCTGCCTGAAACATGGAGACTCATAGGTATACTGTTGGGCGTGTCCTTAAAGGGCACAGGGCTAGGGTAATAAGCTGAAGGAATTCGTCAAATCTCTGTGAGAGATTAGGTTATCTGTAAACCGGAGAAATCGGGATGACATTTACAGGGACTCGGGAATCTATGCATAGTAAAAGAGATCATGAGATGATCTGCCTTTAGAGTCAGTAAATTGAAGATTCCCTATTTCGAATAAAGCTTACCCTAAACCGCAGGGGTTGATACATTTCCTTACCCTAGGTTAATGGGAAGATAACCGAGACGAAGGGAAATACATACGGTAACCAAATATGTGCAATAGGATGATCAAGTCATTAATCTGACTAGTTCTGGGGCAACAAAGCATTGCTAGTGCTCTGTGTTGTCACTAATTGGGTTGTGTGCTTGTTGGGCCCAAGCCCAGTTATGTCAGTAGCTAAGTTGGACCTAATGGGTCACACACTAACACCTTGTAGTTATGATGGACTAGCTTTAAAGGTATTGGGCCTAATAATGTTATTAGCCCAAGAAGCTGTTTGGAAGCCCACCTAAATGGGTGGGTGGTGCATGGAGTTTAGTAATGTGCTTGGATAGTCCAAGCCATTACTAATTAATTTAATTAGTTAAATTAATAATCAAATATTTGAATTTCGAATTTTGAATTTGAAATTTGAATTTTGAAATTTGAATTTAGAATTTGAATTTCGAAATTCGAATTTTGAATTTGAAATTTGAAATTTGAAATTTGAATTTTAAAATTTGAATTTGAATTTGAATTTTGAAATTCGAATTTTGAATTTGAAATTTTGAATTTTGAATTTTGAATTTGAATGTTTGAACGTTTGAATTCAAGTGTTTGAATTCGAATTTGAATTGGTTTTGAAAAGTTGTTTCATAACAAAAGGATAAGACAGGATCTTATTGGAGCATATTCCTTGGATGAAGAAGCATCTTTGGAGGCTCTCCCTAGGCTGTTTGGTGCGCCACTTTTAAGTGATAAGAGTGTTATCTTATCACTTAAAACAAACCTCCATTCAGATTTGGTGGTTGAGGGAATCGGAGGGTAAGTTGATTCAAATTTTGAATGCAACTGCTCAATGTATTTGGACCCTTTATAGGGCTGAATTATGCGCATGAAAAATATATACTATATGATAGTTTATGAATTTAAGTTTAAATTAATTTGAATTTAAATTCATGTGGATAAGATTGGAGGTTGTTGGCAAAGTTTGTTTTGCAACAGCTCCACCTTATCACACTGTTTCATGCACAACTTTCAAAGAAATTTGAAAGTTTGTTTTTCATTTTGAATGAATGAATTCCCTCTTCCTCTCTTAAGGGTGCGCATAAATAGACATGTTCCTCACCTTAGGTTTCATTGAAAAACCAAGCCAACTCTCCTCCTCTATGCACCATTCTGTAGGGTAGCTCAGTACACCTTTCCAAACAGGATACCTAGCCTCCACCCTCACCACTTGTGCGCATAGCAAGCCTCATTGTGGTGTTCATCTGGTGGCTTTCAAGAAAGAGTTCTTGCATCATAGACGAACGGTGGTGTGGATCACCATTAGAGGGTTTGAACCCTTCAAGCCTGACATCTCATCTCCCTGACTGATCAGGCCAAAACAAGGTAACATCATGCTGTCTTAAAGCATGAATCTATGAGTGCATGTATGTTCCGCAGTAAAATTTTTGTTTTACACCTTACATGCATCGGCCTTCAAAGGCCAGTTTACTTTCAAGTGGTATCAGAGCCTGGTTGCTTTACCATCGACGAGTGATGGTACCTTGTTTGTGAAAAGAGTCTTTCACGGTCAAAAATCTTTAAAGGGTTAAAGTTTAAATTCTGCATGTGGATTTTGAATCACAAATCCTTTAAAGTGTTAAAGTTTTTGTTTTTATGAACATGAAAATTTGATTTTGTGTTCATAAAACATTATGCATCATGGTTTAGTTTCTTTTTCTTTATGAAAGTTTTAAAAGGAACACCCTTTTTGAAAGGGAAGATTCGGCCATGGAGGGTACTAAGAGTGCCTTGAATGATTTCTTATTTTTCTCCATGAATTGTGTCATGTTTATATGCATGAAATTTTGAGACAAAATTTATCATATAGTTACCTATATGATTCGGCCATGTGGAGATTTATGGCTACATGCATGGTTTAATTTTGTTTTCTTTAAGAAATAATTAACAAAATTTGAATTGAAATTGTTTTTAAATTCGGCCAATGAGAAATTTAAGATTATGAATCTTGATGTTATTTTGATGTTTAAATGTTAAATGTCAAAATACATGTGAAAATGTTATGTGATAATATAATGTTTGTGTTTGCAAGTTTTGAACTTTTCAGGTACAAACAGGAAGGGGATGGTCATGGTGCCCGGATTTGAATTTTTTGAATTTTAAATTTATGTGTAATTGCGCATTTTAATTTACAAGTATATTTGTAATTTAAATTTTGTAATTTTGTTCCTCCAAAGTGTTATGGAGTTTCTTTAATTATTTGTAATTAGAGAAATAGGCTAGTGGCGTATAGACGACAAGCGGCCGTTGCTTAAAGAAGCAAAAAGGACAAAAGCGCGAGCACCATGGCTATCTCAATATAAACTGTTTATATGTATGTATGATTAGAACGTCTAGTATGCATAAATTGGGCAAATCGCGTTTGTATGGTTATTATGTTTGTCCAATAACGACTAGTGTATACCGATAGATGTTTGACATAGGTAACGACTAGCATGATAACTTAAAATATGCGTTTGATGGGACCTAATTAACCCCAAGATAAAAGGAACCCTTAAAAGGAATAAATAATTAAGCATATGATTATCTCCCACCACCAATGCTACTCAAAACTCTTCTACGTAGTGATGCTCCACAACTCAGTTGGGACCCACTATTTCGTTGGGCTAGAGTAGTGTTTGAAGTGTAAGACACTTAGGGTGCTGGTTTAATGCTTAACTAAGACATAAGTTGCAGGCACAGCCGGACTTTTGTGCTTAGGGTAATGGTGCTAGGTTGGTTGCATGAGATGCACCACTAAGTGACAAAGAGTTGTCAACCTAAAGTTAAGAGAGGGTATGAGATACTGTTGATAAAGATCAACCCTTTATTTAAATTAATCTTGCGGTCTCAGACGGAGGTTAAAATAAATAATCGCACTCTTAAACCCACTAAGGTAAAATCTAAAGTAGATTAACCCTAAGTCAAAAGGAAGGGTCATTGACTTAGATAAAATAGTAGGAGGGGCAAATTATTTCAAGTCTTTAATAATTTGCTTTTAACTACATAACCGTATATTAACTAAAACTATCTTTACATCCTTTTCAGCTTATAGTATGACTAATCCACTGTCACTGCGTTCAATACTCGATACGAATAAACTGACCGGTTGGAATTTTATGGACTGGTATCGGAACCTAAGAATAGTTCTAAGGGCCGAAAAGATTGCCTACGTTTTAGATGCTGTAATACCCGTAGCTCCACGGGAAGGGGAAGAAGGGTTTGCGGAATTTGATTTCGTAACCCATCAACAGCACTTGGATGACAATGTGATGGTAGTATGCATCATGTTGGCATCCATGTCGCCTGAACTGCAAAAGCAGCATGAGCATATGGATGCTCCCTCTATTATCGTACATCTCAAGGAGTTGTATGATATTAAAGGCAGGCATGAGAGGTATGAGGCCTCAAGAGAACTGTTCTCTTGTAGGATGACTGAGAGCATGTCTGTTGCCAGCCATGTTCTCAAGATGATCGGGCTGATTGAGAAGCTAGGAAACCTAGGCTTCATCATGGATGCCGAGCTAAGTAATGACTTAGTCCTCACCTCACTTCCACCTTCCTTCAGTCAATTCATCATGAATTACAATATGCATGGGATGCAAGTGAGCTTGCCTGAGTTGTTAAGCATGTTAACAACAGCTGAAGTGTCTATCAAGAAGGATAGGACACAGGCTCTTTTGATTGGTGGGCCTAGCAAGGCCAAGGGAAAGGGTAAGGAGCCTGCAAAAGGTGACCCCCTTAAGCCCAAAGGAAAATCCAAGAAGAAGAAGGGCAAGAAGAAGGGTAAGAAGGCACCTAAGGACAAGGGTGATGCTGAGTGCTTCCATTGTGGCAAGAAAGGCCACTGGAAGAGGAATTGTCCAGACTACCTGAACAATGTGAAGGACAAGAAGCATGGTGATGCTTCTGCCTCAGGTATTTTCATGATTGAGATAAATTATTCTTATGCTAATCCATCCTCATGGGTATTGGATACCGGATGTGGTTCTCATATCTGCAATATGTTGCAGGTACTTAGGAGCCCAAGGAGATTGGATAGAAACGAGGTGGATCTCCGCGTTGGTAATGGAGCAAGAGTTGCTGCTCATTCAGTTGGAGATGCTGACCTTATTTTGCCTACGGGCCTTTTATTGCATTTGAATAATTGTCTTTATGTTCCGCAAATTTCTAGAAACATTATTTCAATTTCTTGTTTAGAACAAGATGGATATACTTTCAGTATTAGGAATGGTACTTTTTCTATCATTTTGAATGATATGGTTTACGGTACTGCTTCTTTAATAAATGGATTGTATGTGTTGGAAATGGGAAATGAAGTGCTCAATATAGATGTGAAACGACCTAGGACGGATAATCAATCTTATCTTTGGCACTGTAGACTAGGGCACATAAATGAAACAAGATTGTCTAGGATGCATAGAGATGGATACCTGGACTCCATGGATTTGGAACCCTATGGACAGTGTGAATCTTGTCTAGCTGGGAAAATGATTCAACAAAAGCCCAAAGGGCTTGAGAGTCATAGGGCTAGTGAGTTATTAGAACTCATTCATACTGATGTATGTGGCCCAATGTCTATTGAGGCTAGAGGTGGATATTCTTATTTCATTACCTTTACAGATGACAAATCAAGATTTGGGTATATATACCTAATGAGATATAAATCTGAAGCTTTTGAAAAGTTCAAAGAGTTTAGGAATGAGGTGGAGAAACAGCGTGGCAAGATGATTAAGACATTACGATCAGATCGTGGTGGTGAATATTTGAGCCACGAGTTTCAGGGTTATCTGAGAGAAAATGGAATTCTCTCACAATTTACCGCTCCTTACACACCACACCAAAACAGTGTCTCCGAAAGGAGAAACAGGACCTTGTTAGACATGGTTAGGTCTATGATGAGTGAGACTCAACTTCCAAAATCGTTTTGGGGATATGCCTTAGACACAGCGGCATACCTTCTAAATAGGGTACCGTCTAAATCTGTTCAGACCACACCATATGAGATATGGAGTGGTAAGAGACCCAACCTGAGTTACCTCAGGGTATGGGGATCGCCAGCTTATGTCAAAGCGTTGACATCAGACAAGCTTAGTGCTAAGAGTACTAAATGTCTATTTGTGGGGTATCCTAAAGGTACTAAGGGATACTACTTCTACTCCATGGAAGAACACAAAGTGTTTGTTTCAAAGAATGCTGAGTTCCTTGAGAAGGATTTGATCTCTCAAGGAGGCAGTGGGAGTAAGATTGATCTTGAAGAAGTGCAAGATCCACAAGAACAGATTGAGGAACCCGAGTCTGCTCCGCAGGCGACGTTCTCCAATGGAGAAGTAAACACACAACTCCGTAGACCTACGAGGGTCATCCATCCACCTGAAAGGTACAGGTTTGTGATTGAGAATCAGCAAACTGTTGAGGATGATGAACCAAGTAACTACGAGGAGGCGGTCAAAGATGTTGACTCCTCAAAATGGCTTGAAGCCATGGAATCTGAAATGGATTCGATGTATCAGAACAAGGTATGGACCTTGGTTTCTAAACCACAAGGAATAGTTCCTATTGGTAATAAATGGGTCTTTAAAAGAAAGACTGATGCAGATGGCAACGTTCAGACCTACAAAGCTAGGTTGGTGGCGAAAGGGTATCGTCAAAGACAAGGAGTTCACCAGTTGCCATGATCAAATCTATTAGGATCATGCTTGCAATAGCAGCATACCACGACTATGAAATTTGGCAAATGGATGTCAAGACCGCCTTCTTGAATGGGTTCTTGAAGGAGGAAGTGTACATGACACAACCTGAAGGCTTTGAAAACAAAGATCAGGTGCATATGGTATGCAAACTACAAAGGTCAATATATGGGCTAAAGCAAGCATCAAGGAGTTGGAATATACGTTTTGATGAAGTCGTTAAGAGTAACGGTTTTATCAAGAACGAGGATGAACCTTGTGTTTACAGAAAGGTAAGTGGGAGTAATGTCGTCTTCCTAGTGCTTTATGTAGATGACATATTGCTAATAGGAAATGACATCCCCACATTAAAAATAACGAAAGAGTGGCTTTCAGAAAACTTTACCATGAAGGATTTGGGAGAGGCAGCCTTTATACTCGGTATAAAGATCTATAGAGATAGATCCAAGAGGCTGCTGGATTTATCTCAATCCACGTACGTTGACAAGATGCTAAAGAAGTTTAGCATGGAAGGGTCGAAAAGGGGTTTTCTTCCTGTCAGTCATGGGGTACACCTATCAAGGGCTATGTGTCCTAAGTCACAGCCTGAGAAGGATCGCATGAGTGGAATTCCATACGCTTCGGCTATTGGATCCATCATGTATGCCATGATATGTACGAGACCAGATGTCTCATATGCTTTAAGCATTACGAGCAGATACCAGTCAGACCCTGGAGAGGGTCACTGGACGGCAGTCAAAACCATCCTTAAATACTTAAGAAGAACTAAGGATGCGTTTCTGGTCTATGGTGGGGTTAATGAGTTAACAGTGAAAGGGTTCACTGATGCCAGCTTTCAGAGTGACAAAGATGACTGCAAGTCACAGTCAGGATTCGTATTCACCTTAAATGGTGGGGCAGTGTCTTGGAAAAGTTCCAAGCAGGAGACAACAGCAGACTCAACGACAGAGGCTGAATACATAGCTGCTTCAGAAGCAGCTAAGGAGGCAGTGTGGATCAAGAAGTTCATAAATGAACTAAGGGTGGTTCCAAGCATGGATGAGCCCATACAGTTGCTTTGCGATAACACTGGAGCCATCGCGCAGTCAAAGGAACCTAGGTCTCATCAAAGATCTAAACACGTGCTCCGCAGATATCATTTGATTAGAGAAATCATTGATAGGAATGATGTAAAAATGGATTATGTTCCCACAGACGATAACCTGGCCGATTCTCTGACAAAGGCTGTTTCTCAGAGAAAACATGATAGTCATTATGAGACTTTGGGCATACGACTTAGGTCTGATTGGCTCTAGGCCAAGTGGGAGCTTGTTAGCATATGGGTGTCCTAGAGACAATCTTTTGATTAAATAAAGGACACTAGATGTAGAACTTTATTTGTCGCAAATAAATGTAAGCACTATTTATTCAGTTTCATATTGTGTCTCGATATTACTGTTAATATTATATGAATGAACTGGATAAACCCCTTGGAATAGAACAGGTATCTCTTGAGTATCTGTGATGAGATCACGATCATGAGGATTCAAGGATATTGCATGTCTATTCCTAATTATATGTTCCTAGTCTAGAGACACTGAGTTTGGGGATCAGTGATCTCGAGTAAAGACTAGTACGACTTATCTACTTGTATATGGATACAAGGTAAAGACCTCATGAGCTGCAGATATGGAGATATCTTAGCTAAAGTCGTGGGTGGACCTATAAGAGTATAGCTCGCACTGAACAGACCCAAAAAGAGACTTTATGAGGAAATCTCACAGATAGTGTCATTAGAGTAATCTCTTTATGTTTGGGTGTGTCTTTCCTTAGACCAGAAGTTATTACCTAGACTGTGTTCTTGAAGGCATGTTTTGATTGTATACCTCGTCTGCCTGAAACATGGAGACTCATAGGTATACTGTTGGGCGTGTCCTTAAAGGGCACAGGGCTAGGGTAATAAGCTGAAGGAATTCGTCAAATCTCTGTGAGAGATTAGGTTATCTGTAAACCGGAGAAATCGGGATGACATTTACAGGGACTCGGGAATCTATACATAGTAAAAGAGATCATGAGATGATCTGCCTTTAGAGTCAGTAAATTGAAGATTCCCTATTTCGAATAAAGCTTACGCTAAACCGCAGGGGTTGATACATTTCCCTACCCTAGGTTAATGGGAAGATAACCGAGACGAAGGGAAATACATACGGTAACCAAATATGTGCAATAGGATGATCAAGTCATTAATCTGACTAGTTCTGGGGCAACAAAGCATTGCTAGTGCTCTGTGTTGTCATTAATTGGATTGTGGGCTTGTTGGGCCCAAGCCCAGTTATGTCAGTAGCTAAGTTGGACCTAATGGGTCACACACTAACACCTTGTAGTTATGATGGACTAGCTTTAAAGGTATTGGGCCTAATAATGTTATTAGCCCAAGAAGCTGTTTGGAAGCCCACCTAAATGGGTGGGTGGTGCATGGAGTTTAATAATGGGCTTGGATAGTCCAAGCCATTACTAATTAATTTAATTAGTTAAATTAATAATCAAATATTTGAATTTCGAATTTTGAATTTGAAATTTGAAATTTGAATTTAGAATTTGAATTTCGAAATTCGAATTTTGAATTTGAAATTTGAAATTTGAAATTTGAATTTTAAAATTTGAATTTGAATTTGAATTTTGAAATTCGAGTTTTGAATTTGAAATTTGAAAATTTTGAATTTTGAATTTTGAATTTGAATGTTTGAACGTTTGAATTCAAGTGTTTGAATTCGAATTTGAATTGGTTTTGAAAAGTTGTTTCATAACAAAAGGATAAGACAGGATCTTATTGGAGCATATTCCTTGGATGAAGAAGCATCTTTGGAGGCTCTCCCTCTTGGTGGTGTTCATACACTAGATGGTGAGTATATTTGTGGTACTTTTGTGGTTGATTTTGTAGATCTAGAAATTATGCTTTAAATCTTTAATCTTAGATGTGTGATGATAGAGAGCCCAAATGGAAAAATGCTATTAGATGAAAATGCCTTAGAATGATGCTTGAAAGCTAGAA
>JAVKPL010005330.1:0-24231 GCA_032173675.1 Gastrolobium villosum | reverse complement strand
TTTTGTTCTGTGATCTAGTTAATAGAAATTTGCATGTTAATTTCTGAAGGTTTAACAAGCTTCCAGAGATGTATTTCAGTGAAAATATTTAAAACGCTACAAGTACATGGCTTAAATTGGTTAAAGTGTTTTTTTTTTCAAGTTCCTCTAAAATTTAAATGACAAAAGTCTTTGGTATGTAGTGTAAATATGGATGCCTATTTACCCCTTATATAAAAAAACCCATCAAACCTTCTACGCATTTTGAATTGAAGACCTTGACTCTGTTTCTCGTTGTCTACTGATTTTACCTTTGATCTGGGGGAAGCATTTCCTAAATAGTTTTTTTTAATCTTTTTTATATAAATTTTATAATACACCTCATAAGCTTCTAAAGACATATAAATTCACGTATAAAAGAAAACTTCTAAAATGCCGTGATTAAAAAAAATGGCAAGAAAAGTAATGTGTATAGTTTGGAAGTCTGCTAATTTCTTGAAAGTTTCTTTATCAAATAAATTACTCTTAACAGTATTACAAAAAAAAAAAATTACTCTTAACATTCTTGAATTTTGTATTTATGGGAAAAGTATCGAAAAATATTTCAAATTTAAGGGACGATGATGAGAAATTTTCAAGACATAATTTTAGAGTTTAATAGTTATTGTCTAGAATTTTTGAGAATAAAAGAGAAGATTTACGCAATCAAGAGAGAGAAATAGAAAGAAAGTAAAAGAATTAAGATTATATTTGGAAACAAAATGAACGTGAGAAAGTAAATTTGATTAAGAATTTAAGACTATAATTAAGACTATACAAGGAAATATAGATTCTCCATTTAGATGTTATGTCAAAGGGAAATTATAAATTTATTCTTCAGAACTTGATTTTGAGATTTTTTGTTATGAAATATATTGATATTTTTTGCTATAAAATATTATTCTTAATATAGAATGTTTATAATAATCAGTTATAGATCATTTCTCTTCTTTTTTTCTTTTTTCATTTTTTTTTAAAATGTGTTATTTTTGAAGATAGGAAGACATTTAAATAACTTCTGGAAAATACATAATCTCTTTTTTCTTTTCTTTTTTGGTAAGCTAGATACATAATCTCTTTAATCTTCTTCTTCCATGTACTATGTTTACTTTTTAAAACGATATATGTTATTTTCGGATTGAAATCCTATGTCACTCTGGCTTTTTTATTTTATTTTATTTTAATAAAATACTATCAACAAAGAAAAAAAAATTACATTTCTCTCTTAGTCTGCCATATTTTATTGAGGAAAGAATGTTGGAGACAAGGAGAAGGAACAGAGATGTGATATATTTTTCACTACAATGGTTTTGCCCAAGTCAACTTCTTCAGACCCTTTCCACTGAAATTAGTATCAGCCGGGCTTAATTACTCTTTTGGAACAAGGGAGCTTGCTGTTTGATCATAATGGAAATTTAAAATTAACTATTGAAATAATGAGGACTGAAAAATTTGAGAATATGAACTAGAAGTAATGATAATTGATGAGAGCTGAGAATATTTTCATCTATGATCTTGTTCATATTTGAGATAATTGAAGGCTTCCCCAGACACTCACGAAGTGAGTATTTGAACGGGGTCAGCCCTTTTGTCATGATTGTGTTGCGAAGTCCATCATGCAATTCAACTATATCAGATAGATGACGCAGCTGCTGTTACAGTTCATAGACCTTTTTTTTTTTTGATAACAACAGTTCATAGACCTTTGCATATCTGTGTTTTGATGAATGAGTGGTATTGATTACAAGCTACGTTAATCTTTGATTTCTTAGCTTAAGACTTAGGTCAAATTGATTCTTACAGTGAATGTGAGCTCTTTTTCATGTGTGCTCATATTTTAGGAGGTAGGTTATTTGCATGTCACTATTAATTGATCAATATTGGTAAATATCTTGAAAATGTTGACAGCTCGGGGGTTACAAAATATACCATGTTCATTAAGCCTAAAATGATAGAGAATATATAATATATGTTTATTGCGTGCTTCTTTATGAGCATTTCAGAAAAAATTAAGCATGATAATATTGTAAGCATAAAAATAGTCATGATAATATTCTTGACCAAACTCTAAACATAATAATTGTCCACTAACAAATTCCTAGGGACACACATCTTCATAACATAAACCCTTCATTTCATATTTTTTAATTACTTTATTTATTAAAGTTTAAACCCAACAAATATGGCCTTGACTATGAATGTTGGACAAATCACTATGAAAAAAGTTGTTGTTGCAGGTGTGTGAGATGTCTGCAGCAATTGCAACTTGAATACTCTCAGCTGAAGAAAAATCTGCAACACTTACTTCTGGTAAGAACTCTAATATTTTGTTCTAGAAGGCTTGAAATTTTTTGTTGAAGAGGTTTTTTTTTGTTTCCCGACACACAACCTGCATTTTTTAATGGGTTTTATCATATTTCATAGAAATAAATTTATGGGCTCCACCACCTTAAAAAAAAAAAAAAAAAAAAAGTTGCACAGTTATTGAAGGGTGTGGAAAATAGAAATTTATCAGATGTAACATAAGAGTAGTTTTTCCCTTTCTTAATTCTTATATATGCTTATCATTTTGTTGTTGAAGAGGTTTGAATCCTAATATATAGTGGTCAACTATATTCCCTGTATTGATTATTGCAGCTGCAGCAAGATATCAAGGCAGCTGGTGGCTCTATTCCTAAAATAGATTAGATGCAGGTGACATGGTGGCCAACCGTTGAAAATGGGAACAAAAGTTTGAATGATGGGAATTAAGCATTTCTTGGCTAGTTTGTTACATATACGATTCTTTCTTATTTAAAGTTACATAGGTGTACTAAATGAGCCGATAAAGTTTGTATTGACAGGCTGTTAATTGTGTCTTTAAAGAAAATGGATCTATTAAGGTGTGAAAAAACTAAATAAACTGAACTGAATTGATACGGTTCGTTGGAATTTGCAACCAAATTTCCAGTTCGATTTGGTTTAATATTTTACACCGACCCCACTAATTATAATGTTTAGCTTTTGAACTCTTCAGTTCAATTCAAAGAATTAATAGTTTGAAAGTGTGAAATTCTTAGTCTTGAACTGTAAGAGATGTTTAATTATCTAAAGTTAATAATTTGAGAATAAATGGAGGTGATTTTATTTATAGTAGTATAGATTATTATGATTAATCATTATATGATAAGCGAAGCTGTGACATAAAGAACAAAGTTACTAGAACATACTCTACCTTATAAATGAAGGGGATATATGAATAATGTAAGTGGTATATATATATATATATTTTTTTTCATACATCATGTAAGTAGTATTTAGTATACAGATAAATCAGAATAAAACCTTTTGAAATTAATTTTAGACCGGGATGAGTTTGTATTTCGCTAATTTATTCCAGTCTATACGGATTATTGGTTTTGTGGGCCTGTCAACTGGGCTGAATTTTGAAAATCAAGTCTATCATGGGCCAGACATCCATGTCACTGGGCCACTGGCAGCGAGCTGGAGAACGAATTGAGCCCAACTCTCACTTGGACTAGGATTTATCCCTACAAGAGGGGGGAATTATACCTTCCAGAAATTTTTCTTCCATCCTTTACTTTTTAACCCAACCTAACTAAGTCCTAAAAGTTTATGGGTTATATTAATCTCATATTGCATCAGAGTAATATAATTTCTTATACACTTATTTTTTCTTGTGCCTCTCTCTCTCTCTCAATAAATAGTGGGACCTATCACATGATTATTTTACAATATGAGATAACGTATCTTCTATTGCATGCAGTATTTTGTTTATGTTCGCACATTTAGTGGCGGGGTACGAGGGCAGCGCCCCTGAATTTTTTTTTTTAAAATAAAGTTTAAATCAACGCTTGAATCCGCTCATAATCTAATTGCTTCCATAACAAGCTGCGGGCAATAGTTTGACCAATTATTTTCCCTCTAAATCTTACCAATCCTTCAAAACAAATATGAGAATATACTCCAGTACATCCATACGTCATAATTCTATTTTATAGTGGTGAATAAAAAATCAACACTACCTATACAGAAGGCAAGCTAAATCACAGTGAAGGTCTCGTCTCTAGATATTAACTTATTTGAGAATGTCAGACCTACAATCAATCATCTCTTTTTATAAAAATGAAAAAGGAAACAAAGGATGAAGAGAGCATGAGAATGGGTACGTGACAGGGGAGGAAGATAAGTTTTCTCTCTAATCAATTTGCGTTGCTACGTTATTTTAATCATCTCTGTACTTGCTACGTTACTAACTAATATAAGAATAAATATTTTTTTTGGTCCGTAACAAAAATTTCGGTCCCCACTATAGTCTATTATAAAAAAAAAATATTAGTCACCTGATCCCTATGAAATTAAAATTGGACCTATTCTGGTCTTTTTGAGGAACTAATGTAGGTCTTTTTCGAATTTGTGAGGGACCACGATCTTAACGAAATTGATCCACTTTAAATTTTTTAGGGATCTCGAGACTAATATTTTTTTTGTAAGGGACTAAAATGGGGACCATATTTTTTGTTAGGGACTTAAAAAGATATTTACTCCTAATATATATATTGAATCAAGAGACAAATAAGGACCTACAACCAAAAAAAAATTGAAATGAAAATTTTTATGTCTGCACTTGCGGGCAATGCCCGCAAGTGGGTCCACCACTAATTGCATGAGAGTAATTGATAGAGTGATGATCAGAGTAAAGGCTAAATGAAGAAATACGTAGCAAATATGGTATTTGCAACGGCAATTTCGAGCTCACCGGCAACTCCAGAAAGGATACAACAAGAGAGGAGAGATAGTTTGTTACAACAAATTTGGATAAAACCCTCCCCGTGGTCCCCACTATTCCTTATAGCAACAGAATTCTAAGAAAACTAAAAGCATTATGGCCTTGGGCCTAACATCACCCTATGCCCGTTTATTTACAACCAAACTTATATCATTTATCTAATGGGCCCATGTTTACCGCCTCAACCCACGACCCATTACCCCTTTTCTTCTGATCATCACTCAGCCACGTGTCAAGGTCACAAACTCTTTGAGCCACTGAGGTGTTCTTCTCTCCCTCTTCTCTCTCAAACGCAAGCCACGTTCATCTGCATCCCCACCAACCTGTCCACGTTCATCTCCATCCCCACCAACCTGTCCTTCTGGTGTCGGCTGATCTTCCATAACTAAGGGTTCTGTGTGTGGGTTGCTATCATTCCCCCTTCCCTTTGAAAAATCGATCTTGTCCTCAAGATCGAAACTTGGAAAAGCTTGTTCGAACTCAAGATATGATACCCACGCTGCATCCTCTAATGGTAACCCTTCCCATTGCACTAATACTTGTAAAGTTTCATTTTTCCTTGTTGCAACACTCGGGTTCGAAGCACAGCCACCGGTTTGGTGATTGGGTGGTTTTCCCAACTTGCTTGTGGTAAGGGAACCGAGTGGAACCCTAGATTTTGGCATATGGCTTGAGGAGTGCCACATGGAACACATGATGGATCCTGGACTCCGCCGGAAGATCCAAGCGGTATGCTACCGGGCCCACGCTTTCAGTGATGACGAACGGACCATAGAAACGACGCCGGAGCTTGGAAAATGTTTGGTTTCGAATGGATCGCTACCGGTACGATTGTAGCTTAACCAGTACTTGGGTACCCACCTCAAATTGCACATCTTTTTTTTTCTTGTCTGATTGGACCTTCATTCTCTGTCTTGTTCTGTGCAGGGTCTCTCTGAGCTTTCTTATGATGGCATCACGATGAGTTAACAGTACATCAACGGCTTCGATTTGGGATGTTGTTCCTTCGCACGCTGGGATGTTAGGTGGTGCCCTTCCGTAGACAATATGGAAAAGGAGAAGTCCCAATAGAGCAGTGGTAGGCTGAATTATAGGAGAATTTCGCCCACGACAGGTAGTGTATCCACTGCTTTGGTGTTTCCATGGTGTAGCAACGCAAGTATTGTTCGAGTCCCCTGTTAGTAACTTTGGTTTGCCCATCTATTTCAGGATGATTAGCAGTACTATAGCAAAGTTTTGTACCACTCAAACGTGCCAATTCAGCCCAAAATTTGCTCACAAATATGCTATCCCTGTCCGATACGACGGAGTGAGGAATTCCATGTAAGCGGCAAATATGTTCCACAAAAATCGATGCAACCTTTGTAGCTGAGAAGTTTGGAGGTAATCCAATAAAATGGGCGTATTTGGAGAGGCGATCAACAACCACCAAGATTGTTGTTTTCCCATCGGAGCTTGGAAGTCCGGTGATGAAGTCCATGGATAAGTCTTCCCAGATCGCCAGTGGTACCGACAGGGGTTGCAGGAGCCCTGCAGGGGACATTGGTTGATATTTTGTCACCTGACAAACCGGACAAGTCCTCACAAATTCTTGGACATATCTCTTTAGATTAGGCTAGTAGTATATGGGAAACACCCTCTGCAACGTTTTCTTCACTCCTCCATGACCCCCAATTAATGAAGAGTGGAACTCGTGGAGGACAACCGTGCGTAGCTCTGAGTTCGAAGCCAAAGTGATTCTTCCCTTAAAGAGAATTAACCCATCTCTGAGGCTGTAATGTTCGTACCCATCTATTCCCTTTTCAATTTTTTTCAGTTGAATCAACTCTGTTGCATTCTGAACCTCTGTTTTGATTTGTTCAATTAGGTTATGAGTGACAGTGGTGATTACCATAGCACAAGCACCTTTGTTGTCCACTAATGGTTCTGTTTTGGACTTGCGAGATAGTGCATCAGCTACTTTGTTCACGGCTCCAGGGTAATACTCTATGGCATAGTCGAATCCAAGTAATTTGACTAAAAAACGTTGTTGTTCAGGGGTTTGGATAACCTGCCCCATCATATCCCTAAGACTTTTCTGATCCATTCTAATAGTAAAAGGCCCTCCCAGGAGGTATTGTCGCCACTTCGCCACGCTTTCTGTGATTGCAAACATCTCCATCACATAGGTAGAAGCCTGCTGCATTTTTGGATTGAGTTTCTTGCTGAAATAGGCTATAGGTTGACTGTCCTGACTCAACACAGCCCCTACTCCAACCCCTGAGGCATCAGTAGTCAAAACAAACCTTTTAGTGAAATCAAGTACAGCCAAAATAGGAGGATTAGATAGTGCTGCCTTCAAACATGGCTTGATCGGCCTTATCATTCCAGATAAAGGCACCCTTGTGCAATAATGCAGTTAATGGGGCTGCAATGTGAGAAAATCTGCGAACAAATTTGCGGTAGTATCCTGCCAATCCAAGAAACCCACGTAACTACTTCAAATTGGAAGGTTTACTCCAATCTTGTATTGTCTGAATCTTACCCACATCTGGTCTCACTCCCTTTGCATCCACTATGTGGCCTAAGTACTCCACTTCCCTCTGTCCAAAGGCACACTTAGACCTTTTAGCATATAACTGATTCTGCCTAAGACACTCCATTACTTGCCTTAGATGATCCACATGTTCCATTGATGACTTACTGTATATCAGTATGTCATCAAAGAATACTATAACAAATTTGTGCAAGAACTCCTTTAAAATCGAATTCATTACACATTGAAAAGTTGCTGGGGCATTGGTGAGCCCAAAGGGCATCACAACAAACTCGTAGTGCCCTTGATGAGTCCTAAATGCAGTTTTATACACATCTTCAGGGGCCATTCTGATTTGGTGGTAACCTGAGCGCAAATCCATCTTTGAAAAAATGACAGAGCCTGTGAGTTCATCTAGCATCTCATCCACTGTAGAAATTGGAAATCGGTTTGGTATGGTAACTTGATTTAGAGCCCTGTAATCTACACAAAACCTCCAAGTTCCATCCTTCTTCTTGACCAATAGAGCTGGTGATGAAAAAGGGCTCAAGCTAGGTATGATGACCCCAGTGTCTAGCATTTTTTTACCATCTTTTCAATTTCTGACTTCTGAAATTATGGATACCTGTATGGTTTAACATTAACTGCTTTGGTTTCAGGTTTAAGGTGAATTCTATGATCCTCTAGTCGTCTAGGAGGTAGCTGAGTGGGAGTTGCAAATACGTCTTCATATTCCAGTAACATGACGTGAATCGGCAAGTGTACCGAATCGCGCAAGTAATAAAATGATAAGTCAAGTTCGTATCCACAGAGAGTGTGTCCAAATCAATTAAACTATCCTTTTTAAGATTAAATATTTCAAGATGTTTTTGACACGAATGTCAGGATTGTGTGGGAATTTGATTTGTAAAATAAAAAAGACGTGTTTTTGTTCTTTTTGAATAATAATAATCCAACAAAACAAGGGTTTGAGATTTATGAGAAAAACGCTGTGGTTAGAGAACACTCACCAATGATATCCCCACCTTTTACTCTGGATTAAGTTAAATATTAATATATAAATCGTGAAATTAGATAATTATCAGATAAATGTATCAGTAGTTAATTCTCAATCCCTTGAAGAATTAACCCTTTAATCTCATATAGAACCCTAATTCCTTGAGGTGCCCTATATGAGATCAAGCATAAAGATCGATAATTAAAACATCTACAATATGAATCATGTCTATCCCTAGATCATGTTCATACCGTCGTTCTATTCCCTTTCCGGATTAAAGACCTCAGATCCCTCTTGTTGGCCCTAATCCTCAGATTTATTATTACTTACTAGATTGATCGGATCTAATAATAACAATAACAATACGATCAGAATAGAACGAAATTCAAAAGATAAATATATCAATAAAACTTAATCCATTGTATCAGGGGTTCACAAGGGTTCGTGACCCTAACCACAACAAAGAGGTTCTAGCCAACCATTATCATGGCTAAAATCCAATATTCAAATGATAACATAAAACTACAAGAACTACAGAAAGGTAGAAGAAGAGATCTCTCTCCCACTCTCCAGAGCTTTCGCCTCCCAAATGACCTCAGAGTTGTCCAGAATGAAAAGTGTGTTTTAGGGTTGCCTTGTACCCTTTTTATGCACCTCAGGATCCTTCTTTTCTCGCAACTGACAGCTGTCCATCTCAACCCTACGCTTGGAGCGCAGGATCCACGCTCCAAGCGTGGAGCTTCTGCCTCTTTTCTCCTTGTCTACGCTTCAAGCGTAGACTCACTGTCTTGAGGTTTTTTTTCTACGCTTCAAGCGTTGAATTGAACGCTTGAAGCGTGGAGCTTCTGTCTGATTTTCTTCCTGCTCCTTTATTTGTCCTTTTTCTCCTATAAACATGAAGAATTTGAGTGAGAGAATGTCTGACAATTTTTATTCTATAATTTCACTACATATACACCTTTATAAACAGTTTTAGATCTGATTTCATGCTTTTTTTGATCTATAAAAGTATATATACTGGGAGCATATCAAACAATTCCCAGATTTAGACATTGTTGTCCTCAGCAATAAACTGATTCGAACTTAGAAAAATGTACAGCAGTATTTCAGCACAATATCATCCAAACACTCGAAGAAATTACTATGTCATGCCTGACTGAATTACTGCAAGAATTTCTAATTATGCCATTACTTATCTGAAAAATCATGAATGTAGTCTGAACATTCCTCACCAAGACAAAATATATCACTCCCACTCTGGTGTTTTTAGGGTATCAGACATACACAACCATCACAGCTGTAACACTGCCATAGGCTTGATCATATTCTCAAGATCCTTAAAATTGAAGGATTCAAATGCATGCATTAACTGATCAAAAAGGACTTTCAATGGTTTTAATTTGGCCTGGCTAAAGGTAGGAATTTATATGGGAAGTGGCTTCAAACGCTATGAGATTGAAAAACTGAAGACAACATAATTTATATAATTTCAACTCATCAGTTTTGCTCCACTAACTTGCCCACAGAATTTCGGGAAGTCAATTCCTATGTTGACCATTTCCATTCACAATGCTTTACCCGCATTTTTCTTTTCCTTTTTCTGAATTTTTCTGTTTATTCCTCTCTTTCTTTTCCAATTTTCTTTTTTCCCCTTTCAATTTGCTTAGTGTAGTGGAGCTTACCTTAGACATTTTCTTTTCTTCTTGAGAAGAATCAGCAATTCAATCTCACTTAAGGTAAGTTAACATGGATAGGCTAAGCAACATTCCGGTAATTATCAATGAGCAGGTTTGGCTCAAGGGGATAACAATGGAAAAATCATTTATATAGGTGAGCTATATGGCCAGGGCTATCAAGAACAACTGCCTTATCATATCAGTTAAAATACATGCCTTGTAGAGAAACAAACCAAGTTCTAGAATGTTACCACAATGAGGCCTCTCAGAAAAAAATTACTGTATAGGCTCAAACCTCAAAGGCTATGATTTCAGACTAGATTCTCACAAAGATATCAGGCATATCATGTATTCTAGCACATAATTTCAGACAGACGAACAATCATAAACTCTATTTATGCCAAGTGACATCATGCCAAATTTTTCAAAACTTAATGTACTTCCTAAGATGAACTCAATCATTTGTTAGGAAAGCAACACCTAGATCTGAGATTATCAATAGCATATTCCAAACAACAGGCATATTCCAAAAAATTTTGCTGAATTTTTAAAATCATTTTAACCAAGACAGATATTTAAAACTGAAAACGTAAATTGGTTCGAATATATCCCCTGAAATGAAGTGTGGTTCCACAATTGCAGCTAAAGTGCCTGAACAGGTTGGCAAGGCTATCCACCATTCCCAGATTTTAGAAATTTTTGTCCCCAGCAATAACTAAGTTTAATCAATTAAGAACAGCTGCGCAATTGAAACACACATCATTAACAATATTGTATCAGCAAAACAGTGAAAAATACCCTTAGATGTTCATATCCAAAAAGTAGAATTGACCCTAACAAAATCCTATTGGTCATTTAAAACAAAATTAAAAATTAAAATTAACAAAGTCCGAGAGAAAAATAAAAAAAAAAAACATCCAGTGATCACTCCTCCATGGTGTACTGCTGGAAGGAGCTAGGAGGATCTGCTGGATCTATCCCCATCTTCAGGCACATGGCCTTCATCATAGCATGCATTTCGAGTATGATGGGAGAATCCTCATAAAGTGGCTGGCGAGCAGAGGATGATGCTGCAGATGTCTGGGGTGCTGGAGGTGCCTGAGGTACTGACGGATCCTGTGGGTCTGGAGGAGGTATAGGATTGCCTTGGCTGTTTAGAAGCCATGCTGCATGTTTTTCTGACTCCTTGTAATAACCTCCCAAAGCAATCTTTGTCATAGGCTTTTCAGCCTTCACATCCAATGGCTCAGAAGCGGGAATTTCAACCCCAGCTCGAATACATAGATGAGAGATCAAGGAGCTGTGAGCCAACAGACTATTGTCCTTGCTTTGAGTAATCAGGTGGACAATTCTGTCAGATAGAATAGCAGCCATGTTCAGATTTTTGTCCCCCATCAGCACATAGTATAGAACAACCCTCTCGACATTGACATCACTTTTGTTTGTAGAGGGAATGACCGTAGCATTCACAAAAGTGTGCCAGCTGATAGCCTCACCAGTAAGGCAGAGTCTAGTGAATTTTTCGGGTACATTAGTGAGACCCTGCCTAAACTTCCATTCAGAGAATGGACTGGTTATCTTTTCCCGGATCTCATCAGCAATGAGAGGCATCTCTTCCCGATAATATCCTTCCGACGGCTGCATCATATTGAATAGTCGGACAAACTCACACTCAGCAGTAGGGTCATATGATGTTTGCAGGAATGCTTCAATTGTCTCAGCATCAAAGGGTACTTCCTTCCCTCTCACCCAGCTCCTTCGGGTGGCATTGACAGTGGTCTTATCAGCATTGGCTAGGAATTCTCTGAGAATTCGCCCAGAACTGTCCTGTGGAAAGGTCACCAGTGTCCTCCATCGTCTCCTTTGAACTACTGAATAAATATCATCAAAAAGTAGGAGATTCCCCAAATCGAACCCCCTCTCTTTAATCACATTTTTATTCAACAGCTTGGTTTCATAAACGTCCTGCTTTTCAGCGGACAAAAACCTTCTGGAGTCAAAGTTTGTGCGGGGTCTTTTAGTAGCAGATGACCCTTCGGTGCCCTTTTTCATTCTTTTTTCCTGAAACTCAGAAAAGTTCCCAATACATGTGCATAATAAATATTATCAGCAGAAAGATTCAGTTCATGACAACATTCACCTTAATTCCCAGATTTAATTTCAACCATGTATTCAAATCAACAGTCCCAACCCATTAATCATGCGTATCAACAGTTGCAACCAAATTTTACATGACTAATACCAGCATTACATGACTAACCCCCATCTATACAAAAATAACCATGCATATTTTCAGCCAAAGCATTTTAACAGCACTTACTCCCAATATGAACAAACACATACCACATGCCAAAATATCAAATTCATACCTCTCATATCCTTACAACCATCATCAAGTAATGAGAAAAAAAGAATAATAGATGGTTACCTTGTCTCCAGCCATTTTGATGAAAAAAAATGTAGCAACCTAGCTCTCACAATGAGAAATTCGCACCCAAGAAGAAATGCCAGTGAACAGTGGTGATGTAAATTTTAAGTGGTGTGGTGGAGTGGAAGGTTGGTGGAGCAGGTGGTTATGTATGGTGAGGAGGGGAGAGGTGTGGATGAATGGTGGTGTGTTGGTGAAAGAGGGAGATGGTGAGGTATGGTGGCCAAAGGAGTGTGGAGGGTGTGTGTGTTGAAGAGTTTATGTGTGTGGTGAGAGGAGAGGAAATGGTAGAGAGGGAGAGAAGAGAGAAAAAGAAGAAGAGAGAAGTGGGGATGGGAAAAATGGTGGTAGCTGTTGACTACGTGGCGCTGGTGTTCTACGCTTGAAGCGTAGAGAGGCGTAGACATACTGCCCAAACCCAGTGTTCATCAAAAAAAAAAATGAAAACTTCAAACAATGGTGTAGGGTTTCTTTGGTCGACGGTTACTCAGAACGCTTCAAGCGTAGGGTCCCTACGCTTGAAGCGTCACTCCACCTTCCTCGTAGACTCACAGGGTTCTACGCTTCTGGCGAGAAATTTTCAATTTTCTATCGCTTCATCATTTTTTCTAGGGTTTTCTCCACTTTATAAAAAAATATGAAAACAAGATACAAATAACAGGATAGAAATGTTGGGTTGCCTCTTGACTCCAAGCAGTTACCTGCAATGTGACTTTTGTGGTTCAAGGCCTACAATACTGTTTCTTTTGGTTCCTGGAAATACTAAGCGTAGGGATTCTACTTCGGTCAATGGGTAGGATCTTCTCCATGGAAGATATTTTGTTAACAGGTTGTGGCCTTTTTAACCACAAAAGGTCCTGTCAGTCCCTGGCATTCAACGCCTTTTGACTCACTGGATACGCTGACTCTCTATCATTCATTTTATCTTGTTTTCCATTTTTTTTCTGGTTACCTAAAAAAAATTTTGAAAACTTCCATGGGTCTAAATAAAAGTTGCATACCAAGTGTTGTGGCCTTGCCTCCCATTGCACTAGCCCAAAAGGCTAATGTAGGCCCCTTGACAAGCGGAACACCTCATCTATGCACCAATCTTTTTCACTCTTTGTCCTCAAGCGATTCCACAAACCTCTCTACTCCCTACCATTATGGCTCGGCCACCTTTTTTCCAGGAAGGTCACAACCACCTTGGACAGTCCTACCACACACACAATTCCCTACGCTCACCACACACACACACACACCCATCTCCCTTTTTCTTCTTCCCCTTTCCCCCATTCCATTTCCTGTTGACCATTCCACACCTCTTCCCACACGTGACCACACACTGCATGCACCACCACCATCTCCCACCACTGTTCATCTTTTCCACATTCATATTTCTCATTGACATTGGGAAGACTTTTACTTGGGTTTGGGACCAATTTTCTGCATAAGTTTCGATCAAAATGGCTGGAGACAAGGTAACCATCCATTATCTCTTTTCTTTCATTACTTGATGATGGTTGCAAGTGTAGGAGAGGTATGATTTCGATATTTTTGCATGTGGTATGTGTTTGTTCATATTGGGAGTAAGTGCTGGTAAAATGCTGTTTAAACTTTGGCTGAAAATATGCATGGTTATTTTTGTATAAATGGGGGTTAGTCATGTAATGCTGGTATTAGTCATGTAATATTTGGTTGCAACTGTTGATACGCATGATTAATGGGGTTGGGACTGTTGATCTGAGTAGATGGTTGAAATTAAATCTGGGAATTAAGCTGAATGTTGTCATGAAAAAAAGAACTGAATTTTTTTGCTGATAATATTTATTATGCCACCATGTATTGGGAACTTTTCTGATTTTCAGGAAAAAAGAATGAAAAAGGGTACAGAAGGGTCATCTGTTACTAAAAGACCCCGCACAAACTTTGACTCCAGAAGGTTTTTGTCCGCTGAAAAGCAGGACTTTTATGAAACCAAGCTGCAGAATAAAAATGTGATTAAAGAGAGGGGGTTTGATTTGGGAAATCTCCTGCTTTTTGATGATATTTATTCAGTAGTCCAAAGGAGACGATGGAGGACACTGGTGACCTTCCCACAGGACAGTTCTGGGCGAATCCTCAGAGAATTCTTAGCCAATGCTGATAAGGCAACTGTCAATGCCACCCGAAGGAGCTGGGTGAGAGGGAAGGAAGTACCCTTTGATGCTGCGACAATTGAAGCATTCCTGCAAACATCATACGACCCTACTGCTGAGTGTGAATTTGTCCGACTATTCAATATGATGCAGCCGTCGGAAGGATATTATCGGGAAGAGATGCCTCTCATTGCTGATGAGATCCGGGAGAAGATAACCAGTCCATTCTCTGAATGGAAGTTTAGACAGGGTCTCACTAATGTACCCGAAAAATTCACTAGACTCTGCCTTACTGGTGAGGCTATCAGTTGGCATACTTTTGTGAATGCTACGGTCATTCCCTCTACAAACAAAAGTGATGTCAATGTCGAGAGGGCTGTTCTATACTACGTGCTGATGGGGGACAGAAATCTGAACATGGCTGCTATTCTCTCTGACAGAATTGTCCACCTGATCACTCAAAGCAAGGACAATAGTCTGTTGGCTCACAGCTCCTTGATCTCTCATCTATGTATTCGAGCTGGGGTTGAAATTCCCGCTTCTGAGCCATTGGATGTGAAGGCTGAAAAGCCTATGACAAAGATTGCTTTGGGAGGTTATTACAAGGAATCAGAGAAACATGCAGCATGGCTTCTAAACAGCCAAGGCAATCCTATACCTCCTCCAGACCCACAGGATCCGTCAGTACCTCAGGCACCTCCAGCACCCCAGACATCTGCAGCATCATCCTCTGCTCGCCAGCCACTCTATGAGGACTCTCCCATCATACTGGAAATGCATGCTATGATGAAGGCCATGTGCCTGAAGATGGGAATTGATCCAGCAGATCCTCCTAGTTCCTTTCAGCAGTACACCATGGAGGAGTGATCACTGGATGTTTTTTATTTTTTCTCTCAGACTTTGTTAATTTTAATTTTTAATTTTGTTTTTAAATGACCAATAGGATTTTGTTAGGGTCAATTCTACTTTTTGGATATGAACATCTAAGGGTATTTTTCACTGTTTTGCTGATACAATATTGTTAATGATGTGTGTTTCAATTGCGCAGCTGTTCTTAATTGATTATACTTAGTTATTGCTGGGGACAGCAATTTCTAAAATCTGGGAATGGTGGTTAGCCTTGCCCACCTGATCATGCACTATAGCTGCAATTGTGGAACCACACTTCATTTCAGGGGAGATATTCGAACCAATTTACGTTTTCATTTTTAAATATCTGTCTTGGTTATAGTGACTTTAAAAATTCAGCAAAATTTTTTGGAATATGCCTGTTGTTTGGAATATGCCTGTTGATAATCTCAGATCTAGGTGTTGCTTTCCTAACAAATGATTGAGTTCATCTTAGGAAGTACATTAAGTTTTGAAAATTTTGGCATGATGTCACTTGGCATGAGTAGATTTTATGATTGTTCGTCTGTCTGAATTGTGTGCTAGAATACATGATATGCCTGATATCTTTTTGAGAATCTAGTCTGAAATCATAGCCTTTGAGGTTTGAGCCTATACAGTAATTTTTTTTCTGAGAGGCTTCACTGTGGTAACACTCTAGAACTTGGTCTGTTTCTCTACAAGGCATGCATTTTAACTGATATGATAAGGCAGTTTGTTCTTGATAGCCCTGGCCATATAGCTCACCTATATAAATGATTTTTCCATTGTTATCCCCTTGAGCCAAGTCTGTTCATTGATAATTTACCGGAATGTTGCTTAGCCTATATCCATGTTAACTTACCTTAAGTGAGATTGAATTGCTGATTCTTCTCAAAGAGAAAAGAAAATGTCTAAGGTAAGCTCCACTACACTAAGCAAATTGAAAAGGGAAAAAGAAAATTGGAAAAGAAAGAGAGGAAGAAACAGAAAAATTCAGAAAAAGGAAAAGAAAAATGCGGGTGAAGCATTGTGAATAAAAGTGGTCAACATAGGAATTGACTTCCCGAAATTCTGTGGGCAAGTTAGTGGAGCAAAACTGATGAGTTGAAATTATATAAATTAAGTTGTCTTCAGTTTTTCAATCTCATAGTGTTTGAAGCCACTTTCCATATAAATTCCTACCTTTAGCCAGGCCAAAGTAAAACCATTGAAAGTCCTTTTGATCAGTTAATGCATGCGTTTGAATCCTTCAATTTTAAGGATCTTGAGAATATGATCAAGCCTATGGCAGTGTTACGGCTGTGATGGTTGTGTATGTCTGATACCCTAAAAACACCAGAGTGGGAGTGATATATTTTGTCTTGGTGAGGGATGTTCAGACTACATTCATTATTTTTCAGAGAAGTAAGGGCATAGTTAGAAATTCTTGCAGTAATTCAGTCAGGCATGACATAGTAATTTCTTCGATTGTTTAGATGATATTGTGTTGAAATACTGCTGTACATTTTTCTAAGTTTGAATCAGTTTATTGCTGAGGACAGCAATGTCTAAATCTGGGAATTGTTTGATATGCTCCCAGCATATATACTTTTATAGATCAAAAAAGCATGAAATCAGATCTAAAACTGTGTATAAAGGTGTATATGTGGTGAAATTATTGAATAAAAATTGTCAGACACTCTCTCACTCAAATTCTTCATGTTTATAGGAGAAAAAGGACAAATAAAGGAGCAGGAAGAAAATCAGACAGAAGCTCCACGCTTCAAGCGTTCAATTCAACGCTTGAAGCGTAGGAAAGGACCCCCAGACAGTGAGTCTACGCTTCAAGCGTAGAACCCTACGCTTGAAGCGTAGACAAGGAGAAAAGAGGCAGAAGCTCCACGCTTGGAGCGTGGATCCTGCGCTCCAAGCGTAGGGTTAAGATGGACAGCTGTCAGTTGCGAAGAAAGGAGAATTCTGAGGTGCATAAAAAGGGCACAAGGCAACCCTAAAACACATTTTTCATTCTGGACAACTTTGAGGTCATTTTAGAGGCGAAAGCTCTGGAGAGTGGGAGAGAGATCTCTTCTTCTACCTTTCTGTAGTTCTTGTAGTTTTATGTTTTCATTTGAATATTGGATTTTAGCCATGATAATGGTTGGCTAGAACCTCTTTGTTGTGGTTAGGGTCACGAACCCTTGTGAACCCCTGATACAATGGATTGAGTTTTTATTGATATATTTATCTTTTGAATTTCGTTCTATTCTGATCGTATTGTTATTGTTATTATTAGATCCGATCAATCTAGTAATTGATAATAAATCTGAGGATTAGGGCCAAAAAGAGGGATCTGCGGTATTTAATCCAGAAAGGGAATAGAACGACGGTATGAACATGATCTAGGGATAGACATGATTCATATTGTAGATGTTTTAATTATCGATCTTTATGCTTGATCTCATATAGGGCACCTCAAGGAATTAGGGTTCTATATGAGATTAAAGGGTTAATTCTTCAAGGGATTGAGAATTAACTACTGATACTTTTATCTGATAATTATCTAATTTCACGATATATATATTAATATTTAACTTAATCCAGAGTAAAAGGTGGGGATCATCGGTGAGTGTTCTCTAACTACAGCGTTTTTCTCATAAATTTTCAAACCCTTGTTTTGTTGGATTCTTTATTATTCGAAAAGAACAAAAACACGTCTTTTATTTTACAAATCAATTTCCCACACAATCCTGACATTCGTGTCAAAAACCTCTTGGAATATTTAATCTTAAAAAGAATAGTTTAATTGATTTAGACACACTCTCTGTGGATACGAACTTTACTTATCATTTTATTACTTGCGCGATTCGGTACACTTGCCGATTCACGTCAAAAGGCCTTCACATTTTATATCTCTCTCCCTCTCTCTACCATATCTCTCCCTCTTCTGTATCAGATCTTCAGATATGAATTCCTTACTTTTATTTTCCAAATTCTTAGGAGTAGTATTTTATTTGCAAGTAAAATTGGAGATTGAAGATCTACTACCATGACAATGGAGTTTGTTTTTTCTTCTTCCCTTGTATTCAATTCGATTATTTCTGAGTAGAGTCCTTTGTAGTCTGATTCAATGGAACTCAAGTGTGTATTTATGAATGATTAATGTGATATTATGTTTTCCTATTATGTGATTTGTATGAAGTTGTCTTGATCAATTATTCATGTTAATGGAATAGTGCAGAACAGACATGTTTACATTGTTCTATAGTTGACAACTTTATCATTAGTATTTTAGTAGTCAAGACATTGATGCTATGATATTAGTGTAATCTTAAGACCTTAGTGATTAATGCATATATTATGAAAGGAATCACCAAGACATTGGGATTTCTGATTAATGTGTCTATCAAGGTAGTGAGACATTACATCTTGATGATAAGTAAAAGGTTGATTAACATCACATGATAGAGAATTCATGATAGAAATTGGTTCATTCATAAATTCATACTTGAGGGAAATTGATATCTGACTACTTTTTAATTCAAATTCATATTTTTGTGTTTTGAAATTATTTCATTTTATGCAATTTACATTTTTAGTGACAAGAAAACAAGGCAATTCAAAACTCTTTGGTTGATTCAAATCAATAACATTTGGATAGTCAGTGCTTGACACAATTCCTCGTGGGAACGATCTTTACTCATCATTTTTATTACTTGTATGACTAGTGCACTTGCTAATCTGACAACAAGTTTTTGGCGCCGTTGCCGGGGAATTGATGTTCAACATTGATGAACACCATCAGTTGTTGAGATTGAATCTTTTACTTTTCAGCATTTTAATTTTTGTTGTATAAATCTTTGTGTTCTAGTAATTCTGGTGTATGCAAGGTACTTTTGATTAAAACTCTTTGTTGTTTGATCCAGAATTAGAAAGGACACTTAGAAGGAATAGAAGGGCAGCCAGAAGAAGGCAACAAGTATTGGAAAGTGGTGAATCAAGTGCTACATTACAGGAAGAAAATATGGCAGAAAATCATGTGCAACAACCACAAAGGATATTGGGGGATTACATGACTCATGCTGTCATTCCACCCATTGGAAGTGTGGTTAGACCTACTGTGGAGCCAAATAATTTTGAACTGAATCCTGCATTGGTACAGTTGGTGCAAAAGGAACAATTTGCTGGAACAAGTGCAGAAGATCCATATCTGCACATTTAGAATTTCTTGTTGTTAAGCGACATTGTGAAAATTAATGGTGTGACAAAAGATGCCATTTTGTTGAGGTTATTTACTCATTCACTGAAGGATGATGCCAGAAGATGGTTGCAGTCATTGCCACAGGGAAGTATTACTACTTAGGATGATTTGCAAACCAAATTTTTGACCAAATTTTTCTCAGCATCCAAGAAGGCAAAGTTGAAGGATGAGATCATAGGACTCAAGCAGAAAGAGTCAGAGTCTATTTATGAGGCCTGGGAAAGGTTCAAGACACTGTTGAGAAAATATCATCAACATGGAATTGAAGTGTGGAATCAGGCAGCAATTTTTCTGTAAGGGATGACTATAAACACTAGGACATTGGTGAATGCCACTGTTGGTGGGTCATTGACAACCAAGACTCCTGAGGAGGCACTTGATATATTTGAATCTTTGGCATCTCAGGAATTTGACAATGCTCCAGTGGCTGATAGAAGAACATGAATCATTAAGTTGGATGGGTATGATGCTTTGCTAGCCAAGAATGATCAACTGATGCAAACTCAGAAAGAGGAATAGCAACAGTTGGATGCTCTCATTAAGCAACTATCCAATCAAAAGGTTGCTTCAGTGGACACCAGCTGTGTGTGTGCAATCTGTGGGAAAATTCATGTAACAGATGAATGTGATTATGGGGTATCTATAGAACAAGCTGAGGTCAATGAAGTATGGTATGATCAGAGGAACCCTAACCTCAAGGGCGAAATTTATATGTGCCACCATGAAAGAATAGGAATCAACACCCTGGGTTCAGTGACAGTTCCAACCATCAGTTAAATCCTTCATTGCATCCTACATCACATTCATCACAGCAAGCAGATACTTCAGCATGGGAGAAAGCTTTTGCTCAGTTATCCAAGACTACTCAAGAGTTTATTCAAGGATCAAACTCTTTCAGACAAGAAACTTCTGCATTCATGCAAGAGACTAAGACTTCATTCAGGAATCAGGAAGCATCCATCAGGAATTTGGAGACACAGATTGGTCAAATATCAAGGCAGATATCTGAAAGATCACAGGGCAAGTTTCCTGGTGATACAATGGTGAATCCAAAGGAGCACTGCAAAGCTATTAATACAAGAAGTGGGCTTGTGCTTCAATCTGTTCAAAAGAAAGTGGAAGACAAGAAGGACGAAGAAGAAGTCATTGTAGAGGATGTAGTGGAAGATGATGAACAAGAAACAGTGAAGGAAGATAAGGAAAAAAATGAGGTAGTAGTTGAAAATAACTCTTCACCAAAGAAGATGATGAAGTGGGAGAAGAAGAAAATGGCTGATAAGCAAGATCAGCCCATTCACTTGTCCCCATATGCCAAGGTTCCTTATCCTCAGAGGTTGGAGCAAGAAATCCAGAAACAGCATTATGCAAGATTTATGGATATCTTTAAGAAGTTGCAGATCAACATTCCATTTGCTGAAGCCTTGGAGAACATGCCTCACTATGCCAAGTTCATGAAGGATATTCTGTCAAAGAAGAGGGAACTGAAGGATGGTGAAACAGTAGCCTTAACAGAAGAGTGTAGTGCCCTTATCCAGAAGAAACTTCCACCAAAATTAAAAGATCCAGGAAGTTTCAGCATCCTATTGCTATTGGAGATGTGGAAGTAGGGAAGGCACTTTTTGATTTGGGGGCTAGCATAAATCTAATGCCATTGACTGTATGTAGGTTCTTGGGAATCAATTCATTGAAGGAGACTAATCTTATTCTACACCTTGCAGATAAATCTATCAAGAGACCAGAAGGTGTGGTAGAAGATGTGTTGGTTAAGGTGGATAAATTCATATTTCCAGTGGACTTTGTGATTTTGGATATGGAAGCAGAAGATACTGAAAGCCCTCTACTTCTAGGGAGGCCATTCTTAGCAACTGCTAGATCCTTGATTGATGTTGAACAAGGGAAGCTTATGCTAAGGGTGAATGAAGAGACAGTCACAATTGATGTGTTTGAAGCAATTAAACATCCTGTTGATGTTGAGGATTGTTTCAGGATTGATATCATCCAGGAGGTTGTGGATGAAGTAACAGGAGAAGAGAACCTGTTACTGGAGGAAGACCAATGTAAAGAAGAGAACAGTGGGGAATATTTTCAAGAAGAACCGGTAGTTGAGGAGCTTGAACAGAAGGTGGATGATATTCCTAAGGGAGCACCAAAGGTAGAGTTAAAAGAACTTCCTTCAAATTTGAAATATGTGTTCCTTGGGGATGATCAAACCTACCCAGCTATTATTAATGCATTCTTATCTGAAAGGGAGGAAATTGAGTTGGTGGAGGTACTTAAGAAGAACAAGACAACGATGGGCTGGTCATTCTCTGATCTTAAGGGTATCAACCCTTCATTCTGCACTCACAAGATACTGATGGAGGAAGAAGTCAAACCAGTAAGGCAACCACAGAGGAGACTTAACCCCACTCTGAAAGAAGTAGTGAGGAAAGAGGTGGTGAAGTTACTTGATGCTGGAATGATTTACCCTATTTCAGATAGTGCTTGGGTGAGTCCAGTTCAAACAGTACCCAAGAAAGGAGGGATGACTGTGGTCAGAAATGAAAACAATGAACTGATTCCCACAAGAACAGTGACTGGCTGGAGGATGTGTGTAGACTACCAGAGACTTAACAAAGCAACCAGAAAGGATCATTTCCCTATTCCATTCTTGGACCAGATGTTGGAGAGATTAGCAGGACATGCTTTCTACTGTTTCTTGGACGGATACTCAGGTTATAATCAGATAGCTGTGGCTCCAGAAGATCAGGAGAAGACTGCATTTACTTGCCCCTATGGAATCTTTGCATACCGGAGGATGCCTTTTGGTCTATGCAATGCACCTGCAACTTTTCAAAGGTGCATGCTTTCCATATTCTCTGACATGGTAGAAAGATGTATTGAGATTTTCATGGATGATTTCTCTGTTTTTGGTCCTACTTTTGATGCATGTTTAGAAAACTTGGATAGTGTTTTGAAAAGATGCCAAGATTGTAATCTTGTGCTGAATTGGGAGAAATGTCACTTCATGGTGACAGAGGGTATTGTTTTGGGACACAAAGTGTCCAACAGAGGCATTGAAGTAGACAAAGCCAAAATCTCTGTTATTGAGAAACTACCCCCTCCCATAAATGTTAAAGGTGTGAGAAGTTTTCTAGGACATGCTAGATTTTACCTTCGTTTCATAAAAGATTTTTCAAAAATAGCAAAACCATTGTGCAAGTTGTTAGGAAAGGATCAAGAATTTATGTTTACTGATGATTGCTTGCATGCATTTAATGTGTTGAAAGACAAGTTGATTACTGCACCCATAATCATGGCACCTGATTTTTCATTACCTTTTGAACTTATGTGTGATGCTAGTGATTTTGCTGTGGGAGTAGTGCTAGGTCAAAGGAAGGATAAATTATTGCATGTTATATACTATGCCAGTAAAATTCTTAATGAAGCACAAAAGAATTATACAACTACAGAAAAAAAGTTATTGGCAATAGTATATGCATTTGACAAATTCAGGTCATATCTGCTAGGGTCCAAGGTTATTGTTTATACTGACCATGCAACATTGAAGTATTTGTTAGCCAAACAGGATGCTAAACCCAGGTTGCTCCAGTGGATGTTACATCAGCAAGAGTTTGAAGTAGAGATTAAGGACAAGAAAGGAGTTCGAAACTTGGTGGCTGATCATTTATCAAGGATCACAGAGATAGATTTACAGGAGGGTCCAGAAGTAGTGATTAAAGAAGAGTCTCCTGATGAGCAAATACTGGCCATAAGTACTGTTACCCAGTTGGTGCATAATCAAGTTTTGTCTGTTGACACCCCACCATGGTTTGCTGATTTTGCTAACTACAGAGCTGTTGGAGCCATGCTAAAGGATTTTACTTACCAGCAGAGGAAAAAATTTCTGCATGATGTGAAGAGATACATTTGGGATGAACCATATCTCTTTTATAGATGTTCTGATGGAGTAATAAGAAGATGTATTCCAGAAGAGGAGCAGAAGAGTGTTTTATGGCACTGCCATGGTTCAGCTTATGGTGGTCACTTTGCAGGGGAAAGAACAGCAGCCAAGGTTCTGATGAGTGGTTTTTACTGGCCCACTAATTCCAAGAGCCATCATCAGTGATGGGGGCACTTCATTTTGATAATAAGTGGGTTGAACATGCTCTTGCAAAGTATGGAGTCCGACACAAGATAAGCACTCCATACCACCCGCAGACTTGTGGTCAAGTTGAAATTTCCAACAGGGAATTGAAAAGAATATTGGAGAAAACTGTTGGGAATGCTAGGACTCAATGGTCCAGAAAACTTGATGACACCTTGTGGGCTTACAGGACAGCATTTAAGACTCCAATTAGAATGTCTCCATTTCAATTGTTGTTTGGGAAAGCATGCCATTTGCCTGTTGGGTTGGAGCATAGAGCATTGTGGGCTGTCAGGTTTTTAAACTATGATTCCAAAGCAGCAGGTGAAAAAAGATTGCTGCAATTGGATGAATTAGATGAATTTCGTCTGCAAGCATATGAAAGTGCCAGCCTTTACAAGGAGAAGACTAAATTGTGGCATGATAGGAAGATCACACCTAGGGACTTCAAAGTGGAG
>JAVKPL010005329.1:0-24266 GCA_032173675.1 Gastrolobium villosum | reverse complement strand
GTCTCGCGAAAAAGGTTCGGATCTCTTACATCCTTGTGTCGGTTCTCTCCGAATTTCTTCACCACTTTCGCGAACTCAGGTATGTTCTTCCATAACCTTAACTTATTTTGATTTATGCTTCAAACCTTATTTTTGTTCTTGTTCCCCTTTGTTGAACCCGATTCTCTCTGTCAGTACTTTTCTTTGTTTTATTGATTTACTTATTTTTTTTTATTTATTTACTATTTTTATCTTTTATTGTTTCTGGTTTATAATAATTATTTTTATTTTGTTCGGGCAATGATTTCATTTTTTTTCCTATTTTATATAAGTGCAAGCACTCCCTGATTTTTGAATTTTTTTTACATGTACCTGTGAAAGTTTTTGGATATTTCTAAGTGGTAACTCGGTTACATTGCTTTCACTGTTGAGTATTTCGTCTGATATAAAACTTCTGAGTAGTAATTATTTTTGCTATTCTGTTAAATTTTATTATTTATATATTCTAAAATTATGATAATAATTTATTTAATTTATTTATTTATTTTATTATTGCTGATTCGTTATAATTTAATGAATGCTGGGAGTTACTAACAAATTATTCTTATCTCGAATTGTTACTGAATCATACTCAGTAACAATGCCACCAAGAACCTTGAACGGTGGGCTAAAAACTAAAGCTCCTCGTGTTAAAAAGACTAAAAAATCAGCAGCAGCCGAACCATCCTCCCCTCAAGAACCGCCTGTTCCAGCAAGAGTATTACAAAGACTCAAGGAGCTAGAAGCGGGCAAACTGCGCATTCATTATGAACGCGGATTCGACCTAACTGAAGATTGGGGATATATGGAGTTGTTCGTCTGGCAACATGTGACACCATGGAAATGGGAAACATTTGCAAGTCACCCTTCTGTTCAAGTACCTGTCCGGTTAGTTCACGAATTCGTGGCTAATTTCCCAGATGAGAATGACCCGCAACAAGTCCTCGTTCGAGGGACGCTGGTGGACATCTCCCCAGCCAAGATTAAAGAGATTTATAATCTCAAGGACGGGGATTATAACTGGTATTTGAAGTTTCTCACAGACAGAACGCTACCGAACGTTCATTCAATAATGGCAAAGGTCCTCACGGGAAATCCCAATACAAAATGGGATTCTGAGAAAATGTTAACGAATGAGCTCACCAAAGAAGCTCAGGTATGGGCCAAATTTGTGAGGCACCGTATCTTCCCTAAGTTGCACATGAACCACTTGACAACGAGAGTTGGTGTGTTGGTTTACTGCATACTGCAAGGCTTGCCATTCTACCCCGAGAGGCTTATCCACCAGGAGCTGTGTGCGAACTCTAAGAAAACCACAGGAGCATTTTATTTCCCATGTCTGGTAAAGCTATTATGTGATGCAGCTGGAGTCCCACCCTCTTCTGAAGACAGTGAAATGGTCCCAATCCCTAATTCACCAATAAATGAAGTCTGCCTAAAAAGGATAGCTGAGTCTAGCCTGCGTAAAAAAAGAAAACCATCTTCTACTCAGCCTCCTCAACGAGCAGAAAAGGGCCAAGTCTCAGAGAATCAGCCTCCTCAACGAGCAGCAAAGGGCCAGGTCTCAGAGATGAAAGATCAAATCATGGAATTGCAGCAATGTGTAAAGGGGTTGATTACATATGTCAAAAACTCTAGACATTGCTGTAAGAAATCTTATCAAGAAACCTTCCCCCAAGATGAGTTTCCTGAAATTCCAGCCCATCTATTACAACAAATTGGTGATGAGGGGACGTCAAGAGCTGCTGAGCAGGGGTCTGATGATGACGTGGTCGATGTAGATGATACTTTTTCGGAGATCTGATATTCAGTGATTGGTACCCAGGTTCTTTATTCATTAATTTTATTTGTTTATTTGTTCATTAAATTATTTATTTATTTATTTATTTATTTATTTATTATTTTACGTTTCAATTTATTATTTTGTATTGCTGTGAGGACCCAGCTTAGTTTTAAGTTTGGGGTGATTTTTGTGATCTTATGCTTTCACCAATAATCTTTCTGTATCTGCTAAAGAGCACTTATTTTTGTTTTTGTAATTTACTCTGTTTTGTATGCTGAATTTATAGTAACTTGGAAATAATTTATAGCTTGATGTGCTTAACATGATCATTGCTTGAGTATAATCAGATTTAATTTAATTTAATTCCTAATCAATTAAGGATTTAACTTAGTTGATCAGTGTTACATAAGTTTAAAATCAATTGGCATGCCTTTCAATTTTGTTGAAACCTCTGATTTGCTGATTCAATGATAAACCACTGGTTAACAACCTATGTGAGGTATTTTGAACCTAAACACTCTATTCCTTTGAGAGTGATCATTGGTTAATATGTATTGATGTTTTGAATGCTGCACTCTGTTTGGATGACCGATATGCTATTTCTGTGTGATTGGGGCATTGTTTCTGATTATTTAGCCTAGAGCCAAAAGCCTTACCCTTCAATTATATCCCTTGGTCCCTTTATTTGAGCCTGAGCCTTTCTTTTCTGTTTCACCCTGATATTATAAGCCAAATTCCTTGACTACCCTATACAGCTATCTTTAGTGTTTAGCTAATGCTCGTTAGCTTAGAAATACAAAAAGCTAAATAAGGCAGAGGGAAATTGGTTGTAAAAAGAAAGGGAAAGAAAAAGAAGGAAAAGTCAGGAGGTAAAAAAAAATGTTAAAAAAAAAGAGAGAACAAGTGATCTTATAAAAAAGGAGTCTTTGAAAAATAAAAAGATCTCTGAGCTTACTTTTTAAAAGAAGAAGGAAAAAGGCAAAAGTAAAAAGAATTGTAAAAAAAAAGAAATAAAAGAGGTAATCAATACAAGAGGGAGAAGAAAGTCAGTAATTTCCCTTTGTCTTGTTTAGGCAAAAATATCAGAAAAGCTAAAGAGAATTAGTTAGACACTAAAGGGTTAGCTTAGTTAGCCAAGTGACTAGAAAAACAAAGACCCTAGCCCTGCCTCTTTACAAGCTTGAAAGACCCTATGATGGAAGTAGCATGTTGGACTTCAAGTTTCTGAATGGGTGTGTAGATTGGAAACATTCATGCATGATGACAATGAGTGATCCTTCCTTATAAAAAAGGGGTGTGATTTATTGAAAATGACTGAAAAGGAATTCAGTGGATTGTCAATTGAACCAATTTAAATTAAGGTTTGCAACTGATTGAATGTGCATGAGTTTTGATTGAATGCTTCTTTAATTACTGATTGACTGGAGTTAGATGATTAATTAGATGAGGAATTGGTTAACATTAAGCCTGGTCAATGCTTTAAGAAGTGTGGTGTTTTGCATAGATAGTTTATAAATTTATCTAAGTTACTAAATTTGATTTAATAGTGCTAAGTGATTCTGAATTTGATCTAACTGTTTATTTCCTGATAAAAGTTTGTTTGATTGCTTGAGGGCAAGCAATTGGTTAAGTTTGGGGTATTTTGTTAGCACATATTTATATATAATTATATTATATTATTGTGTAATATTTAAATGTCTTTGGATTATTAATTAGTGTTTTTGCAGGTAATTTAAGCTCAATTGAGTTATGTAAGGATCTTTGTAAAAATAGAAGGTAAGAAGTAAAAATGGTAATATTTGTCTTTTTACTCACTTATTTTATTTATTTTTATCTTCAGATTAAATGAAAAAGAAGGTAGCAGTCTGGACCGTTGGATTGGAGGAGATGAAGGGCTGTGATAAAAGAAGAAGAAGCTGATGATTTTAAAAAAGGAAAAAGAATATAAAATAGAAGAAGGATGCAGATTTCAAGATATAGCTTTTTAGAATTACTTTTCTTAGAAATCAGAGACAAAGTTTCCGTTCGAGTTTTTCTTTTTCTTTTCTTTTTCTTTCGTTCGAAATACTCTCTGTTCTTGAGAGATCGTTTTCGTTTTCGTTTTCGTTCCTTTTGTGTGGATCTGCTTGTTCGCGTGCTACGTTCGTTTATCTTCTTCGACCTTGGAGGGCTTTGACAACGCATCTACAAGGGAGAGGAGTCGCGGATCTGGCCTGTGTAACGGTAGATTTCTTTGTAGTTTTTGCTGTAGATCGAGTTAGGGTTCTTTAATGTTTGAAGAATCCGTTTTGTTTTCTGAATACTTGGTATCTTTGCTGTTAATTTCCGGATATTATAGTGTTTCAGATATGGGTTTTTAAATCTTTTCTTTTCTGGGTGTGTTCGAATGATTGGATGCATGTTTCTTAATTAGTTCTTTGCTATTGCTGCGTTTTCTTATTCGATCGATTCTTTTTTTTTTTTTTAACCCAAGAGATTCATGGGAATGAACCTTGAGTTTTTCAACAGAAATAATTTGGGAAATGCGTTTCTGTTAAGGATCGATTGAACCCCTTAGATTAGGGATAATCAAGGGTGTTTTCTGATAATTTCTGTTAAAGATTCAAGATCCTTTGGAAAAAGATGATCTTGAATGTTAGGGTTAATTCTGGGAAGTTTCAACCTAATTAGTTGTAGTGTTTCGGAATTTGGGATAAACTTGCTGTGGCTTGAACGAGATTGCAGGAATGCAATACTTTTTGTGTCATCCATGATTTTAACATACTCAGAAGCCTTTTTCATTGTTAAAAATTTCTCACTGTTAGATCATATTTTGATGTTTAATTAGAATATAATAAAGATCTCTTTTTACCATAAACAAAATAAAACCAATTAAAGGATTATTAATTCAGATTAATAGAAGGAAAAATAATTCAACCTGTTCCCTGAGAACGATAACTCTTTTCTTTTTGAAAATATACATCTCAACACCCCGCCCCGCTTTTGAAAGTGGGCTGAAAAACTCAGTTCGTCCCGCCCCGTTTAACGGGTTGGCGGGTTAGTCCGCCAACCCGAACCTATTTTACACTAACCTGCCTTGGCCCGCTTATGCCCGCCATCAACCCGCCAAAAAATGAGTTCGTCTCGCTTCGCCCCGCTTTTGAGATGGGTTGAAAAACTCAGCCCGTCTCACCCCGTTTAGCGGGTTGGCCCGCTGATCCGAGCCCATTTTAGCCGCTCTACTTCTAATTAAGAGCTAATGCATTACTGTTAATTCTTTTAAAGTAATCCTGTCAAATAAAATATTCGCTGGTATACATATAATTGTTTCCTGCAATTTCAAGCAAGCAAAAAATTGTTATATTCCAATTAATTTTGTGTTCTTAGCATTGACCACCTGAACCAGGTGGATTGATAAGGTGATCGGTTAACGCTACATCATATATATTTGAGTTGACAAAGTATGAAAGTTACAGCTAAGCTTACCGAAAGTTGGTGGACAAGCAAAATTGGTCCGTTGACATATAATCAAGGCATGCTTACTAGCTTATAATTATAATATGAACCAAGCAAGCCACCAGATTGGGAATAAAATTAACATGTATACAAACTCCACCATTATCATTCTGTAAGTAAGAGATATGTATGTGTCATGTGTGACCTCTTGGTGTAGCCGTGGACCCGGGAAGTGGGGATGACAGTGGGGAGAAAACATACAAACAGAAATCGTAGTATGGCTATGATACCATCAAAATATAAAAACAACTCCCCATTAAACCCGACTAGTGAGTGTGGGGTGGAGGTAATCCTTGTACGCCTTACCCTTGCATAATTATAAAGAGGTTGTTTACTGAATTCGAACCCATGACCTTTCAGTCATGAAAGAACAGTTATACCAATGCTCCGATTCGCCCCCTTATACCATCAAAATATGGAGTAAAAAAAAATTATAAAACCATATATATAATACATGTATGACATGACAAGATCGGAAATCATATTGTTGAATCGAGCTTATTATTAGGCAAAAAATTATAATTATTAGTCATGGCATAATTCTTTCTACTTATTCATATCGGGCCAATTATGGTGTTTGAAGTGGTAGGGATAAGTAAAAGGGTTTTATGTTTATTATGTTGTAGGAAAAGTGATTGTGTAATATTATAGAGATTCGTTTTACGTGCCATATTTTTTTCTTTTTTTTTGTTTTAAAATATGTGGGCCCCACAAAACGTTGTGTGTAGGAAAATTTTTATATTATGTTAAATGAGGAAATGAAAACCCTAACTAAAAAGAGTTATACCCAGACTAAAAGTCAAAATCTAAAAATAACAAGTATTTTTATTTGATATGTTTTTCTTCATTTGTTCTTTATGTTTTTATTTAGAGCTGTCAAAACAGCCCCCAGCCCACGGGTTAGCCCCCACAGCCCCAATTTTTAGCCCTTCTTTTTTCAGCCCACTTATAAGAGGGTTATTTTTGGCCCTAACCCCATTAACCCTCATTTTTGTTGGGTTAGGGTGGGGTTAACCATGGGCCAGCCCACTTTTTTTTTCTTCCTAAACCCTAAAATCTCAATTTCTCATTTCTCTCTCTTGTCGTGTTTCTTCTTCTTCACCCGGTTTTTAATGTGGGAACTCGGAGGTAACATACCAGATTTTTTCTCATCATTCACAGATCTCAGGATTCTGAGACTTTCCCGGAACAAATTTTCCGGGCAAATTCCACCCTCAATCTCCACGCTATCACCAAAGCTTAGCTACCTCGAACTTGGTCACAATTCACTTTCCGGGAAAATCCCAGATTTTCTCGGAAAATTCAGGGCACTCGACACGCTTGACCTCTCATCAAACCAGTTGCACGGAACCGTACCAACAAGTTTCAGGAACCTAACGAAGATCTTCAACCTTGACCTCTCCGAAAACTTCCTCGTCGACCCATTTCCCGACATGAACGTGAAAGGCATCGAATCGCTCGATTTGTCCCATAACATGTTCCATTTGAGGGAAATTCCGAAATGGGTCACTTCATCTCCGATTATTTTCTCTCTGAAGCTCGCGAACTGTGGGATAAAGATGAAGCTTGAAGATTGGAAGCCTTCGGAGACATACTTCTACGATTTCATTGATCTTTCAGGGAACGAGATTTCTGGGAGTGCGATTGGGTTGGTGAATAAGACAGAGTATTTGGTGGGTTTTTGGGCTTCGGGGAACAAATTGAGGTTTGATTTGGAGGGTTTGAGGATTGGACAGAGGATGAAGTATTTGGATTTGTCTAAGAATTCGGTGTTTGGAAAGGTTCCAAAGGGTGTTGTTGGGCTTGAGAAGTTGAATGTGAGTTATAATCATCTTTGTGGTGAGATTCCAAAGACCAAGTTCCCAGCTAGTGCATTTGTTGGAAATGATTGCTTGTGTGGTGAGATTCCAAAGACCAAGTTCCCAGCTAGTGCATTTTGCTCTTGTCGTGTTGCTAAAAAACATGCAGAATATTTTTTAATGTGGCCCGCGGGCTGGCCCTAACCCGTTGGGTTATATGAATTTTTGGCCCGTGCGGGCTGGTTAATATGTGGGTTGTTTGGCCCTATGGGCTTTTTGGCCCTGGCCCGCGCGGGTTAGGGCCTAACGGGCCGGGGTGGCCCGTTTTGACAGCTCTATTTTTATTAATATAGTCCGTTGGCTTCATGAACCTTGCAAGGTGCAACTGTGGCACGGATGAATAGTTCATTAGTGACCAACATTGGTATAAGGGTAAATGTAAATGTAGGGCATTTTTTCTGTTCTTTGAAATATTGCCACATGTATAACACCGTGGGCACTACTGCAAGGCTTTAGAGAAGTATATCAATTATTGATGGGCTTTCGTTCATAAAGTTTAACTTTTGAGTTGAATTAGGCATTTATATGATATCAGAGCCTCTATGTCTGTTGGGTATGACTCATACTTCGATGTTGATGATGACCTTAGTTGTCGGGGTCAGCAGAAAGGCAATCGGGGTCCGGCGGCAGCACCCTTAGGCCCGTAGAGGCTAAGTACTGTTGTGGGCCTCTATTTTATTATAATTTTCTTAGCAGTTTGGGCTTGGACCCATGAATAAATGTTGTTAGGGTTTTCTAATTCTATTTATATTTTCTTTGTAAACTGAGTGGCGGTGAGGTGAATATAATACAGACAAGCTGGACGTAGTCTAATTTGGGTGAACCAGGTAAATCGTTGTGTCTATTCTCTTATTTCTTTTTCGTTTTCGATTTTTGTGTGGTCGATTTCCAACAATGTTACGGGCTATGTAGCACCGATACTGACACGGGACACGTGACACGATACGACACGACACTCCGACACGTTAATTCTAAAAAATGTTAGATTTCGACACGTTAGGACACGTTTTGATATTAAATAATATTTTTAATTTATGTAGTGTATATTATATTTAATATTCAATAATTTAACAAAAAATGAATATAAACTTGTAATATTCATAAATTTTGCAAAAAAACATAAGACATCCCAAATATTTATATTAAACTCAATAAAATGGTAATCGTAATCCAATGAATCTAATAGTTGGAACTAAAAACTCAACGCAACACAACCTTTAAATATTTTTTTGAATTTCTATAACGGGTGTTGAAGTGTCGGGGAGTGTCGGAGTGTCCGAGAGTGTCGGGAAGTGTCGGACACGACACGTCAGGGTTTTTGAAGTGTCGGTGCTTCATAGGTTACGGGTTCAATCCTCACAACTCTTCATGTCTAGTAGACTCTCGTGTGAAGAGAGATATTAGAGACATATATCAACCATTGATGGATGTTCGCTTAAAAAGCATAATATGCCACACGTGTATTATATATTACAAGCATATTTGATGGGTGAGAATCTCACAGTAGGAAAATATTATATCGTTATTTATCATAGACATATGTAAGCTGGCAAATTACTTAGTTCCAGCTGAACACGGGTTGGGCATTCGAACTCATACCTCCACCGTTGGTGTGGAATGGCTCCAAGGGGACCAGTTATTCATCATATAAATCACCATGATTTGAAAGTGTCAGGAATCAATTCCCCTAAAAATTTAAAAACTGAGTGCTATTTGCTAATAAAAGTTCTGGCACCAATTAACTCTTCCAAAAATTTAAGTTTTTTGGTTAAAATTGTGATTAGTTTTAATCTAATTAACTGACAAGAATGTTATATTATTCTTTGTAATTATTAAGTTCAAGTTCAATTGATCATTATAAAGATAATAAATTTAATGTGTATATTCAGTGGAAATTTGAAGGACTGATGTTCCATAATGTGTTCCTTGATTACATCTGGATTGTCACTTTCTTGTGCACAACTTGAGAGATAATAGTTAAATCAAGCTAGGCTAGATTCCTTATTATCATATAAATAAATAGAGTAGCCCCCTCTATATGTCATGCAGCCATAAACACAAATTGTAACAAGTACTCAACATCTAACCTTAATGTTGACACTTATGGTTCCATACTATTTGAACCTATACTAGCTATAATTCTTGATCCTAACAATCGAAATATTAAAGAGGACATTCATTTGATAGTTAAAATTGACATGATGCGTTTTCTTAATAATATATGCCTTTATTGTGGTCCAGACTTGTAAAAGATGCAATTTTAATTAACTTTTCTGCAATTAACTCTGATCTCTCCTTCATTCCCAGAAAGAGGCTTCATGTTACCCATCTTGATCATGGAAGCTTTAAAGTCTCTAGCAAAAGCAAATGGTTTTCTGCTATATAGCTCTACCAATCTGTCACTTTCACTGCCACTTCCCTTGTAGAGCTCCTGATCAGAATGCAGGAGGCCCCTGTTATGCAACAATTCCTTGTAGTAAGTAGTGTCAACTGTTGCAGGAGTGAGATCAAATGATGTTAAATTATCATCTCCACTACTTTGAGGGCATTTATTTTGCAAAGAGGCTGCAAAACTTTGGTCTATGTTGGTGTCATTGTAAATCCTGTCCCTAAAGGTAAAGCATTGGGCAAATCCAATAGTGTGGCCACCAGAGAGTGCTACCAAGTCTTTGAGGTCCAATCCATGAGCATTGAAATTAGAAAGAAGCTGTGAGAAGCTGAAAAATGGTGGAGGAAGATTGGAGTTTGCAGCATCCTGGCTTGCATTTCTTGCATCTCTTCTGCCTAATAATACTTTGTAGCTAAGTTGTGGACCCCCCAACTATTGACAGGAGCATGATATATTAGTTTTCAGAGTTTGGCATATATATAACAAAATTGCTAGCTGGAATGGATTATTGTTATTCATTCACTTAATACTTACTATAGCTATAGAATCACGAGCTGCTATAGCTAAAATATCAGCACATGATACCACAGGGCGTTTGCAAGCTTTGTCTACTGCTGCTTTAATGTCATCAACTACTTGAAAACCTCTTAGTGAATTCTTATTTGGTGGGGCATTCTTTTCTCCAGTGAAGTTACTAGTGTCATCCAACAGAACTGATCCATCACAACCCTGTTGCAAGGATTGAGCTAATCATTAAATTATTATACTATAGTCTATGCTAGAATGTAACATCTTATTATGTGATTTTGTTTCAATGTTTTCCTTGCTTCTGGTATTTGGACCGTTTATGATATGATGGGCTGGGCTCTTACTCTCTTTTTTCCCATTATTTTGTAGCGCACGAGATTGAGAAGAATTTACTACCTATAAATTTACATTCATCAATGAAAATTGAGATGTTTGTTTTGAAGTTGTTTTACTTTTAATTATATGCAGTTGACAAGCAAGAACCATATTAATATATCATAAAGACGAAAAAATTGTATATAATATATAATGGTTTTTGTTAGAGTTACAATAATTTTATTTTATTTTTTGGAAATTGATCCAAGGATATCTCCGGCCGAAAGCCAAGGACTAATCCTCTTGAGGCGGAGAGATCACACAATCGTGGGTACAGTCTCTCCCGACAAAGCCTTTTTTATACATACGAGTACAGCCTCTCCCGAGCCTTTTTATACACACGAGTACAGCCTCTCCCAACAAAGTCTTTTTTATACACACGACTAGGGATCGAACCCCTATCAACATGTTTAAATGACCCAACTATCTACCAACTGTGTCAGGCTTTATCGGGGAGTTACAATAATTTAACAATGTTAGTAATGCACTTTTGGACAGAGTCTTCTTAACATACTCTTTATTATTATCAAGTAAATTTTTCCCGTGTATATTAAAAAAAATGTAATGAAGATACCGAGAAAAGAAAAAGGACTTGCATATGGTGTTCATAGACTTTGAGAAAGCATACGATAAGGTTCCAAGGAAAGTTTTATGGTGGGTTCTGGAGAAGAAAAATGTTTCATCAGAGTATGTAAAGGCAATTCAGGATATGTATGATGGGGCTACTACATGTGTAAAAGCTTGTAACGGAACATCAAGTTATTTTCCTATCACGGTTGGTGTACACCAAGGGTCGGCTCTAAGTCCTTATTGTAATTTACATGTCCTATAATTTTCCTGTATTCAAATGCATCACTCTTCTATTTTTGAAGGAACTACTCTTTTTATTACTTCTTTCACAGACTATATTTGATATGAAATACAAAGGACCTATTTATAGGCCAAAATACAAAAGCTTAAAGACTCCAAACAATACAACTCTTCATAACTAAAAGACACAACTCTTCATAACTAAAAGACACAACTCTTCACCAAACTCTAAGCATAATAATTGTCCACTAACAAATTCCTAAGGACATATCCCTTCACCACAAAACTCTTCATTTTCTACTTTCTTTAATTAAATAAAGTTTAAACCAACAAAACTCCCCCTTAAACTTTAATATCTCTACCGTCCTTCATTCCCATCTTCATCTTGCAATTCTCAAACAACAACGTCGGCAGGGGTTTTGTGAAAATATCTCCAACTTGATCTCGGCTTGCAACATGAGTGAGCTCCACCTTTCCTTCTTTGACTTGATCTCGGATGAAATGGAACCTGACATTAATATATAGAGCAACAAGTAGAATTTTACCTCCCTTTTTTTTCACGTAGAGTGCATGTTCATACGGACATTGTTCAAGTCCATCTTTCTTGAAGTAATTGTCAATTCTTGTGTTCCAGGCTCTTGGGGCCTGCTTCAACCCATACAAAGCTTTCTTCAGTCTCAACACTTTTCTTTCTTGTCCTGCTTTCATGAATCCCGGAGGTTGTTCCAGATACACCTCCTCTTCGAGTACTCCATTTAAGAATGCCGACTTCACATCCATATGATAGATCGGCCATCCGAACTGGGCTGCTTGAGAAATTAACAGCCTGATAGTCTCCATTTTTGCTACGGGTGCAAACACCTAGTCATAGTCAATGTCGGCCTTCTGCCTATACCCTTTCGCCACCAGCCGGGCTTTATATCTTTCGATCTCCCCTTAGCATTCACTTTCTTTTTGTACACCCATTTCACACCAATGGGCCGACTTCCTTTGGGCAGCTCGACTAACTCCCACGTCTTGTTCTTTTCTATTGCTTTAATTTCCTCCTCCATGGCCGATTGCCATTTCACATTTTGAATTGCTTCTTCAAAACTCACTTCCTCAGAGTCTGCTAACAAACATACCAGGTGTGCTTCATTGGTGGAATCATACAGATCTTGTAGACTCCTCATCCTTGGTTGTCTCAACTCTTTTTCACCATCAGAAACTTCAGGGTTTGTAGGGATATGGGTCGAAGGTTGTCCGACCTCAATTGATCTATTTCCGGGTTCCACATTGTCCCCGGATGGACTATTCCAATCCCAAGCATCTTCTTCATTCACTTTCACATCTCGACTAACCAGCATCTTTTTACTGACGAGATCCATCAATTTGTATCCCTTCGTCTTCTCATCATAACCAATAAACACAAACTTCTTACTCTTATCTTCTAGTTTTGTCCTCAACTGATCCGGTATGTGTGCATAAGCAACACTCCCAAAGACTCTAAAGTGACCCACTGAGGGCTTCAATCCGCTCCATGCTTCTTGCGGAGTCTTGTCATTCAAATTTGAATGTGCACATCTGTTCTGCACATACACTGCACATTGTACGGCTTCTCCCCAGAACTCTTTTGGCATGTTTTTCGTCTTTAACATAGATCGGACCATATCCAGGATAGTCAGGTTCTTTCTTTCAGCTACTCCATTCTGCTGGGGCGAGTACGGTGCGGTCAGGAACCGCCTTATCCCATGTTCTTCACATTACTTCTTGAAAGCTGTTGACACGTACTCCCCACCTCGGTCTGAACGGACCGACTTGATGTATCTCCCAGTACCATTTTCTATCATCACTTTAAAGCTCCTAAATGCCTCTAGCACCTCGGATTTTTCCTTCCAAAAATACACCCAAGTCTTTCGACTAAAATCATCAATAAACGTTACAAAATACTTCTTACCACTGAATGACCCTGGAGTAATGGGTCCACACAGGTCGGTATGAATTAATTCCAGAGGCTGCCTAGCTCGGTATCTCGCCATCCTTTGGAATGAGCTCCTCGCATGTTTTCCCAATACGCAATCCTCACAAAATTTTCTTTCAGAGTTAATCTTTGGCACTCCCACCACCATTTTCTTCTTCATCATCTCGGTCAGATCACCATAATAAAGGTGTCCAAACTGTCGATGCCACAGCGACCTTTTATCCTCCACCTCGGCTTGCAGACAGCCGACCTCCATGCTCCTCAGACTCAGCTTGTACATTCTATTTTTCTCCATCTGAACTCGGGCTATAAGACGCCCTTGTTTGTCTTTCAACAGCAGAACTCGGTCTGTCATTAGAACCGAGTAGCCTTTCTCCATCAATTGTCCAATGCATAGAATATTGCTTTTGAGCTCAGGCACGTAATACACGTCCTGAGTTGTACCAATTCGTCCATCTCTTTGCAAGAAACAGATCGTACCTCGGCCTTTCACATCAATTTTGGACGCATCTCCAAAAGAGACATGTCCAGCTTCGACCGTTCTCAACTCCTTGAACAAATGTTTGTAACCACACATGTGATTACTGGCACCAGTATCCAGGAACCACTCCGACTCAACCTTCGAGCTAGTTTCACCATGTGCTAACATCAGAACTCCATCTTTTATTTCTCCTTCAGCAGTGAGGTTTGAAGCCTCGTCAACTCTTCTTTCATCTCGGCAATCCTTAGCGAAATGCCCAACTCGGCCACAGTTATAACACTTGTTCGAGTTGCAATCTCTTGAATAATGTCCATACTTCCCACATTTGTAACATTCCACGTTTGATTGGTTTGTCCATCGGCCTCTTCCACCTCGACCACGTCCTCTACCTCTCCAGTTTTGCTGACTCGTCTCAGCTCTTTCTTCATGTTTCACCTCCTGACCTCGGCTACGACCTCCTCGGCCATTTCCACGTCCACCTCGTCCACGACCTCTACCTCGGACATTCTGAGAGTAGAGTGCCTTTTCATCCTTGATATTTGCTTTTGACTGAAGTGCTTGCTCTAGTGTCTCTTCCTTCTTCTTTTTCTTGCGTTGTTCACGCGCCTCAAGAGAACCTGCTAGCTCTTCAACAGAGAGCGTAGCCAAGTCCTTAGACTCCTCAATTGCACATACCACGTTCTCGAAGTCGTCTGTCAACGACCTCAGAATTTTTTCAACGACTCTGGAGTCAGTCAACACCTCTTCATTTCGTTTCAACTGGTTCACCACGGTTTGAACCCGGGTGATGAAGTCCGACACTCCTTCGGTTTCCTTCATCTTCATCCCCTCCAACTCTCCTCTTAGAGTTTGAAGTCGGACCTGCTTCACACGGTCCGCACCTTTGAAAGCCGTCTCCAATATATCCCAAGCTTCCTTTGCCGTCGTCGCACCTCCAATCTTTTCAAGACCACCGCTTTCTTCAACGGCTTGAAACATCATAAATAATGTCGTTGCATCCTTTGATCTCGACGCACTCAATTGCTTGAGTTGATTTGCTGAATATCCTTCCGTTGTATCAGGTTCTACGAACCCATTTTGCACCAACCCCCAACTATCATAGGCTCGTAGAAGGGCCTTCATTTGGATGCTCCAGTTATCATAGTTCACCTTTGTCAGGCGGGGCACTGGCAGACTATTACTCATATTTTCCATTGGCTCAAGCTCTGATACCAATTTGTAATTTACAGGTCCTATAATTTTCCTGTATTCAAATGCATCACTCTTCTATGTTTGAAGGAACTATTCTTTCTATTACTTCTTTCACAGGCTATATTTGATATGAAATGCAAATGACCTATTTATAGGCCAAAATACAAAAGCTTAAAGACTCCAAACAATACAACTCTTCATAACTAAAAGACACAACTCTTCATAACTAAAAGACACAACTCTTCATAACTAAAAGACACAACTCTTCACCAAACTCTAAGCATAATAATTGTCCACTAACAAATTCCTAAGAACATATCCTTTCACCACAAAATTCTTCATTTTCTATTTTCTTTAATTAAATAAAGTTTAAACCAACACTTATCTCTTTGCCTTAGTTATGGATGAACTAACAAAAGATATTCAAGAGGAAGTGCCATGGTGTATGCTTTTTGCAGACGATATTGTGCTTATTGATGAAAGTAAGGAGGGTATTAATAGAAAACTTGAATTGTGGAGAAGCACATTGGAATCCAAAGGATTCACATTAAGTCGAAGCAAGACTGAGTATCTGAAGTGTGAGTTTTCTCTGGTACGAGATGGGGACCAAGAGCCCGTGCATTTAAGTGGTCAAGAGGTACCCAAAAAAGATGTTTTTAAATACTTGGGCTACATTTTATAAAAAGGTGGAGAGATTGATAAGGATGTAAATCACAGAATCAGAGCAAGGTGGATGAAATGACGCAGTGCATCTGGGTTTTTGTGTGACCGCAAAATCCCCCTTAAGTTAAAAGGAAAATTCTATAAACGGCAGTAATACCGGCAATGCTATATGGAGCGGAATGCTGGCCAGCAAATAGGCAACATGAGCATAAGATGGGAGTAGTAGAGATGAGGATGTTAAGGTGGATGTGTGGTTACACAAGGATGGATAAGATAAGAAATGAAGATATTCGACGAAAGGTCGGAGTAGTATTGGTAGCCGAGAAGATGAGAGAACATAGATTGAGGTGGTTTGGGCAAGTGATGAGAAGACCCATGGATGCTCCTGTAAGAACAGAAGTTTGTTACCAAGAGCTCAACACAAAAAGAGGCAGAGGTCGGTCGAACTTACTTGGGGGAAGGTAGTAAAACAAGATTTAATGGAATGAGATATAGAATGGCGGACGATATGTCTTAGAACGGAATGGAGAAAAACTATAAGTATGGTGGAGTGTTAGACCCGTTGTTATTCCTATATTCCAGATGGTTCCTTTTTAGTTCTTTTCCCCTTCATTTCCCCCGCTTCTTCTTGTCCCTTTCTTTTTTACTTTTATTTTTTAAATATATATATATATATATATATATATATTATTTTATTTTTATTTTATTTTTATTTTATTTTTATTTTATTTTTTTTCTACCGTCTTATATCTTTCATGTGGGTTCATCTACCACCGACCCCAATTAATTTGGGATAAAGGTGATGTTGATGTTGATATAGAAAAAATTTATTATTAACATTTCTCTTATTAATTTTCTCAAGAGTTCAACTTTTTAAAGATAATTGGCTTCTTAACGTGTACACAAAATATCTAAACCAAGTTTTTGAGATTTTCGACAAATACTAATTAAAATTAAAGTTCAACTGTTATTGCCCCTCTGAAAAGCACATAATAAAGGCATCAATAAGTAATCATTACAAAAAGTAGTTTGATACATAAGGGGTAGCCTGGTTCAATTGGTACAAAGTGTTCTTTGAGTAGCAAGTAGTGGTAATGATTGATGCAGTAGTAACTTACATTAACAAAGCAGTCATGGAAATGCAGACGCAGCAAGGATGCTCCAATGCGACGTTCACGAATAATGGCTTGTTCAACGATTGACCTTACAACAGGCAATGCCTTGGGGCAAACTCTCTTATAGAAATTACGAGTGAGCTCTGCATGTGTTGGGATAATCAATGTGACCAAAGTAACGACCATAACAAGCACGACCAAAGATTGGAGATGAGAAGCCATCGTTTGAGAAAATATATTATTGCTTTGTGGGTTACATCATAGTTAGAGATGGGATTTATAGAATGAAGATAGCCCCATTAGTTTGTTTCCTTGCTTGAGTTATCAACATAATAATAATATATTTGTTCATCAAAAAATACAACCGGATATTGCTCCATACCATTGCCCCATATTGGCTAGAAGATGAAGTCAAATGAAAAACGATGTGATGCTTTGTATCAAATGTTAAGACCCTATTGACACTACTAAATTGTTTAGCCAATAAGTCATATTTTCAATGTATAAGTTATTATGTGTTTTATTCTTTATGAATTTTGGGAAAGAACTGAAGATTTCTACACATTGACTCCTTCTGAAACGAAAATATTCATAAATTTGTTCCTAAGTTGATGATGTTCTTGTTCTTCTTTTTTTACTGATATATTATATATTTCTATTTACTATAAGGAAAGACCTTATGACAGACACATGAATAACCAGTTGACTCGTTCGTAACATTTAAAATCCTCAATTCATATGTGATCCAAAATATATATTTTCTTTCGTTTGACAAATGATAAATATATATATATCACAGCATGTGTTCGAATCTTCCCAGTACCATCTTTGGGAGTAGTTTAAAGCCTTTATCCTGAACTCGCCCCGAATGGGATTAATTACGAAGCAATGAACCGATTGGAATATTTCCACAAAAAATTAAAATGAGTATAAGTCATCTATAAGTCGAAAAAGGCACTATATTTTGTGCCACATTTATCTTAGAGCTAATGACTCTCCCAGATATTTATTTGATGCTGTGAAACTGGTTCTTTTCTTTCTTTCTTTTTTGTTTCTGTAATTTCAATCATGAAGCAAATTGTTAGATGCCAATTTCTTCTTTGTTCATAGCATTCTTCTCCTGAACCAACCGGGTATGAAGACACACCAAATCTTAATAAAAGTTGGTGGACAAGTAAAATTGCCCCCTCTGATATTTTATCATGCATGCTAATTAATATGATTCAAAAGACCACAAGTTTGGGAATAAAATTAGCACACACTCCACCATGTTTTATCACTATGCAAGAGATATGCATGTCAGAACTCTGAACCCTTTCTTTTGGCGTGGCCCTAGGGGGTGGTGTGACACGGTGAGGAGAAAACAAACACCAACACAGCTATTACCCTACAAAACAAACAGAGACCGCAGAATGGTGTCATCAAAGTATGGGGGCGAAGAAACTAAACCATCATCTACTGGTATCACAGAGCTAAATTAGAGATAAGATAATGCAACTCATCCTAAAGTTGGAATTATTAGGTAATATGTTACTACTCCCACATTGGTTGTATAGGAAACAAATGTGGGGTTTATAAGGTCCTGAACACTCCCACTCTTTGAGCTAACTTTTGAGATGGTGATCTCAATGTCCATAACAATTAGTGCTTTTTTTTTTTAGAGTTGAGGCCACGGAAAGACCTTCCTATAGACTGGATTAAGGTGCTAAACAACAAAAGAAGATCTACAGACAATAACTTGCAGGAAAGTTAAGTTGCTAATTGTGGCTGAAGAGTGGCAACTTTTTCAGCTACCAGTATATCAGATATGTCTTGCAGACCAAAAACAACCACAAATTTGGTAGTGATTTATAAGAGCTGAATTAACCTTGTTTGCCCATTATATGATAAGAATTGTGGTATGTTTTTGCTTCCAATTTATTCAGATTTCAGAACATATCATTTTGGGATAAATATAAACAAGTAGAGCAAAAAAAAAGTTGATGTATGACAACCATCTAGAGCTTAGTCTATTATCATTTGACTCATTATATTTTGTCAAAATGACCCTAAGTCCTAACCACACGATCCATCCGATTCTAATATCATCATTCTAAAAATCACTTAGTAACAACTGCCCAATTTTTTAAGGCATGATCCCTACGAAAGTAAGTCCTTTGTTTGGTCTGCTACATTTCATTTTCCATGAACATCATAAGCAGGTGGCCTTGTGTACATTTCTGTATTCTGGTCATAAGTCAAGAACACCCAATACCAGTGTGCAGTAAATGAACATCATAGGCAGGTACACGCATTTTTTTGCTTTGAAGCCCAAGTATAAACTTACTTTCGGAACACATGGACCAAGTTTAGGCCCGTGACAAAACAAACCGAGGCCCAAATGTTTGAAAGTTCACTTATGAAATTAGTTTTCTTCTTGCATGTATTTTATGGGGTTGCATTTTCTCATGCAACATGAGAGGAACTTTTATCCTACACACACAATTAAGTGGACCCACTAGTTTAAAAAAAAGAAAAAATGAAAGAAAATATTAACACGGAAATCACGCTCTCACTAACATGAGAGATGACTATTCCAACAATATGAGATTTATTTATCCCGTATTTTATATGGTATTAAGTATGGATTTTATATTTCTAATGTTAAATGAGAATTGAAATCTCATGTTGTAGAGATAAAAAATATGTGGGATCCATGTGTTAGAAAAAATAAGATATAGGACCCATGTCAGAACGGAAATCGAAAGGTGTGTAGGAAAGTTTGAATTCTCATAATAAATGAGAAATATAAAACCCATTAAGTATTAACAACAACAAAATAAAGCACTTCTTTTGGTAATTTAAATTTTTGAAATTAGGGTATACAATTTGAGATAAAATTTAGCCTCCATATTCAAATACCTAATACGATCAATGTCTCATTTTAAGTCTCTATACTGTCGTTGTAACCGAGCCAGAGAGAAAGAGACCAACCTAATTTTTTTTAATTTATAAAAGAGGGAAAATGTATATCATTTTAAAGGATGTAAAGATGTCACTACTAGAAAAGTCTTTAATATCGACGGAATTTTTCGACGGAAAAAATTCCGTTGAAATTTATTGACGGAATTTTCAACGGAATCTGATTTCCGTCAAATTTTTTGACGGAATCTATTTTCCGTAAAAAAATTTCGACGGAAAAAATATTTCGTCGAAAGTCTTCGACGGAAAACGAAATTCCGTTGAGAATTTTCGACGGAAAAAGAATTCCGACGTAAAATTTTGTAAAAAATAAAAGAAAAAGAAATTACATTTTGTTGGGATTTCGACGGAATTTCTATTCCGTCGAAGATTTTCGACGGAAAAGGAATTCCGTCGAAAAGTTTTGAAAAAAATAAAAGAAAAAGAAATTAAATTTTGTGGGGATTTCGACGGAATTTCGAATCCGTCGAAGATTTTCGACGGAAAAGGAATTCCGTCGAAAATTTTTGAAAAAAAATAAAAGGAAAAGAAATTAAATTTTGTGGGGATTTCGACGGAATTTCGAATCCGTCGAAGATTTTCGACGGAAAAGGAATTCCGTCGAAAAGTTTTGTAAAAAATAAAAGAAAAAGAAATTAAATTTTGTAGGGATTTCGACGGAATTTCGAATCCGTCGAAGATTTTCGACGGAAAAAGAATTCCGTCGAAAAGTTTTGAAAAAAATAAAAGGAGAAAAATTAAATTTTGTGGGATTTTCGACGGAATTTCGATTCCGTCGAAGATTTTCGACGGAAAAGGAATTCCGTCGAAAAATTTTGTAAAAAATAAAAGAAATTAAATTTTGTGGGGATTTCGACGGAATTTCGAATCCGTCGAAGATTTTCGACGGAAAAGGAATTCCGTCGAAAATTTTTGAAAAAAATAAAAGGAAAAGAAATTAAATTTTGTGGGGATTTCGACGGAATTTCGAATCCGTCGAAGATTTTCGACGGAGAAGGAATTCCGTCGAAAAGTTTTGAAAAAAAATAAAAGGAAAATAAATTAAATTTTGTGGGGATTTCGACGGAATTTTGAATCCGTCGAAGATTTTCGACGGATAAGGAATTCCGTCGAAAAGTTTTGAAAAAAAATAAAAGGAAAAGAAATTAAATTTTGTGGGATTTTCGACGGAATTTCGATTCCGTCGAAGATTTTCGACGGAAAAGGAATTCCATCGAAAAGTTTTGTAAAAAATAAAAGAAATTAAATTTTGTGGGGATTTCGACGGGATTTCGAATCCGTCGAAGATTTTCGACGGAAAATGAATTCCGTCGAAAATTTTTGAAAAAAAATAAAAGGAAAAGAAATTAAATTTTGTGGGGATTTCGACGGAATTTCGAATCCGTCGAAGATTTTCGACGGACAAGGAATTCCGTCGAAAAATTTTGAAAAAAAATAAAAGGAAAAGAAATTAAATTTTGTGGGATGTTCGACGGAATTTCGATTCCGTCGAAGATTTTCGACGGAAAAGGAATTCCGTCGAAAAGTTTTGTAAAAAATAAAAGAAAAAGAAATTAATTTTTGTGGAGATTTCGACGGAATTTCGAATCCGTCGAAGATTTTCGACGGAAAAGGAATTCCGTCGAAAAGTTTTGAAAAAAATAAAAGGAAAAGAAATTAAATTTTGTGGGATTTTCGAGAAAAGTTTTGTAAAAAATAAAAGAAAAAGAAATTAAATTTTGTGGGGATTTCGAATCCGTCGAAGATTTTCGACGGAAAAGGAATTCCGTCGAAAGTTTTTGTAAAAAATAAAAGAAAAAGAAATTATATTTTGTGGGGATTTCGACGGAATTTCGATTCCGTCGAAGATTTTCGACGGAAAAGGAATTCCGTCGAAAAGTTTTGAAAAAAATAAAAGAAAAAAAAAATTACATTTTGTGGGAAATAACACAGCCCAATATTTTAATAAAGGCCATCAGAGAATAAAAAACCCTAATTCAAATTATAGGAAAGAGGTGCAGCTGTGTGGCGGCAAAGAGCGACTTGGAGCTGCATCGTCAGCGAGATGCGGCAGCATCGGCGAGGTGCACCGGCAGCGGCGGTGACGTGCATCGGCTGCGATGTGCAGTGGCGGGGCAACTTGTAGCGGCGGCGGTGTGCAGCGGCTGCGACTTCTGTGGATAAAGATGGCAAGGCTGAAAAGTTTCTTACTTTGCCAATGCTTCTGCAAAATCTCTGGTGTCATCGAGTAAGTTCCCTTTCTTTGGTCCCATTAATAGTAGCTATGCTGAGGATCTTTTGGTTAGCTTCACCGTCTATATTATCCCTGCTTCAGCACATATGCTCACTTACTAGTCTGCTCCTGCACGACATGCTAGTAATAAATGCATGGTAAGGGAATCCAGTCATTTATTTGAGTCCACTATCTAATATTTGGTTCTCTTTGGTGGAGTGGGTGGAATTCAATTCCATTCTCTTGTACACCCACATGTTGGAACAATCTCTCACGCCCAACAGTTTTACTTTTCCCTCCGTTATAAGGGCTTGCTTTCTTCACCAAGCTAAACAGCTTCATGCCCATGTTCTCAAATTCGGATTTGGAGCTGATGTCTTTGCTCTTAACAATTTGATTCACGTTTATGTTAGTTTTCGTTCATTGAATGAAGCCCGGAAGGTGTTTGATAAAATGCCTGTTAGAAATGTTGTGTCTTGGACCAGCATCATTTCTGTGTACTCTAGGTGGGGATTTGTGGACGATGATTTCCGTGTTTTTGAGCTCATGCCCCACAAGAACTCTGCTTCTTGGAATGCCATGATTGCTTGCTTTGTCCAAAGCAATCGTTTTCGGGAGGCGTTTGCTTTGTTTCATAGGATGAGGGGGGAGAAGGTGGAGTTGGATAAGTTTGTGGCTGCTAGCATGCTTTCTGCTTGTACAGGACTCGGTGCTTTAGAACAAGGGAAGTGGATACATAGATACGTTGAGAGGAGTGGGATTGAGTTGGACTCAAAACTTGCTACGACCATTGTTGACATGTATTGTAAGTGTGGTTGTTTGGACAAGGCGCTTCAAGTGTTTAATGGGTTGCCGGAGAAAGGAGTTTCTTCATGGAATTGCATGATTGGAGGGCTTGCAATGCATGGGATGGAAGGCTAGATGATGTTCATGACATTGAGCCCACCATGGAGCATTATGCTTGCAATGTATAAGCTTAGCATTTATGTACTTATACAGATGACAATTGTCATGCTCGATCACATTTGTGCTCCATAATTCGGTGAATTTGTGTTGAATCGTTTCCCTCTTTGAAGACACTCATGTTGGAACTTGGAAGCACCCGGGTTCCTTGGTTGGATCTCATTAATATCCCGCTAGTTGCATGCTTTGGACCATGCAGTTGAGCTTACTATTCCATATAGAGCATACTTACTTTACTATTCCATGCAGTTGAGCTTACTTTCCCTGTACCTTATGGTAAGAAGCAATAAATAAAACTAATTCAATTGCGTAAGGCCCAATTGGGCAAAGTCTATGTAAGAGATAAAAGGAGGAAAAGGGGGTTGGTGACCCAAGAGACTTTGGCCCAAGAAAACAATGATAACCAAGTGGTTATTGCTGAGTCACACAATCTGTTTGGAAGCAATGCAGTCCCACGCATGGCAAGTTAGTTAGAAGAGTGAGTATTAGTAAGGAAGTGGAGGGGGGTGTGCAAGTACCAAGGGGTCATTCTGTTAGTACTCTTTTCTGGGTGAGGGGAGCAAGGGCAACCCTTATTTGTTACTTTTCTTTTCTTGTAAACTCTGATCCATAGCAGTACTATGGAGAACCAGATATAGCTTTCTTGATTTGTAAGACTGGAACATCAATACTAAAGGCATACTCAGTGTTATTTTGCATTTAGTTTTGTGTTTGTATCAAATTGGTATCAAAGCTCCGTCTGGGAGCTGGGGTATGGTCAGGACGAGAAAAATGGAGGGAATGGAAGAACGGGTTAGACGCAGCGAGCAAGCTCAGGGAGAGTTGATGCGAAGAATGGATGCTAGCGACGCTAATCAGGCTGAAATCATCCGTCAACTCAGGGAATTACGTGCCGGAATTGAACAAATCCGGGCAGAAGAATTTCGACAGAGGCCTCGACGCGGACACGGTCAAGGTGGGGGAAACGGCTCGGAAGGATCTCAGGGAAGTCATAGAGGTGGAGGTTATATGGATCATAGAGTGAGGAAACTGGACATGCCCATTTTTTCAGGGGAAAACGCTTACGCTTGGCTCAGCAAGGTAGAAAGGTACTTCCAGGTTAATGAAGTGGAAGATGATGACAAAGTTCCGACGGTCATGTTGGTCCTTGAGGGAGAAGCCCTGAACTGGTACCGATGGTGGGAGCTGGACCAACCGGACGCGAACTGGCAGCAATTCCGTCGGGAGGTGCTAAGCCGTTTTCAACCGGAGTTGTTGGACAATCCTTATGGTCCTCTATATTCGTTGAAGCAGAAGGGATCGGTGGAGGAGTTCAGGAGGGAGTTTGAGACGGTGGTGGGAACCATGAGGTACACGGATGATGAAATGTTGAAAGGAGCCTGGTTGAGCGGCCTCAAGCTGAGCATACGACAGGAAGTTCTCATGAATCCTGGGCTGAGTTTATCCTCCATGTTAAAGTTGGC